>JACEFZ010020777.1:287500-447500 GCA_014155875.1 Cepaea nemoralis
ATCTGCACCCAGCTGCCTGCCTGCATCCGCCTGTCCGTCTACCTGCCAGCACCCGCTTGCCTACCTGCACCCACCTGCCTACCTGCAACCACCTGCCTACCTGCACTGCCTGCCCTCCTACCCGCCTGCCTGCCTGTCTGCCTGTCTGACTGACCGCCCAGTAGTCTCAGTTTTGAAATCCCCTCGAGGCGGGGATTGTGTTCCCTCTGAACGATTGGCGGTACTTCTGTTGAAGTGTCCGGCTTGATATCAGCCACATCCCTCATTGAGTGTCGGTTGGTCTAACAATGAATGGATAAGTGAGTGGGTTGTGTGAGAGTGTGTGTGTGTGTGTGTGCGTGCAAGGGTGTTTGTGTGTGCGCGTGCCGTTGACTCGGCAGGGAGACCAAGGTATTGCAGTAGCTAACACGCTTGCCTGCCGACCTGGCAGTCATGTGTTGAAATACCCTTGAGGCTGGGATTTCTTTTAATTGACCAGAGTTTGGTTTGGTTTTGTTTTTCACCACAGGTACGTGAGGCTTGCTGGGAAACGGGTACAAGTCTGGAGCCACGCACCACGTATGCATGTTATTCTTGTTCTCGTGTTTTGTTTAACTGTTTTCACACGCTGCATGTCACGAACGTCCATCGGTCACTCATTATAATAAAGTAAGTTAACGTGTCTTTCACACGTCAAAGTCGCACTGGGTCAATGTTTATGTAGAACAGCTGCTTGTTGGAGAGTGTGCAAACTGAAAACATACTCTCCAGCAAACTTGTGTGCTACATACAAATTGTAGTGAGACTTTACAAAGACCCTGTATTACTAAACCACTATCAGTTTCCTTTACTCCTTCAATATCAATCAGCAATGATTTTTCTCCGCTGTGTCCAAATTGTTACTGTAAACGTATCTACCCGTGTGGTTATTGTAACTCCTCTAGTTGTTGGTGCAACTCTTGTAACTCACAACCAGCCTATTTTAAAATCTAAGACTTGGTCTGAAGTCAGCGTTGTCGCGGGACTTATTGCGCTTAAACTTCCGATGCGCTAGTGGCGGGCTACGGGGTTCATTCCCTACACCAGTCAGTTGGACAGGAACGTTGACTTCTCGTTCAGAAAGCAATAGCCAACTACTAAACATACATTTGCCCAGTAAATCAACCTGTTGCTGGGGTTGGTCGCAACGTCCTGCAAAGGACACACAACAACAACAAAAATGTTTGGGGGTGATATTTTGCGGCAACGTTGGTAATAGTCACTTATAGCCTCGGGTGGACTCGGAAGTGGCAATCCTCCACAAGTCAACACACAGATTGCCAGAAGCCACTTGTAGAAGTACTGGAATGGTATCCGAGCCATAGAGTGTACTTAATGTTGAACTTGTAGTCACAAATATTGTAGCCATTCTACGTAAAGTTTGGAACATTTGTCCTTTGCTTAAGTCACTTCATCGCCCATCGAATGCCTATTGATAAATACAATTATGGGGCTAGTACCACACTTCCAATTCCAACTCAACGTGCGAAAAACGATCTTTTTTCTTTCTTTTTTTTAAAATAAATGATCTTTTATTATTATTTTGTATTGCGTGTTGTTTTCGTGTGTTAATATTAGCATAAAGCTATGTTTGTTTGTTTGTTTTGGCAATCTTTTTAAAAACCGAACCAACGCTTCTTGATCATGCCATTTCATTGTTCTTGTGTACATGTTAATCTAATATCTCTGCCTATTTACTAACTAATAATTTAAAATATTTCGTGCGCGAATGTGCTTTCGTGTATGTGTACAAGGAAGGGACGTAAAATAATATTGCTTGGTTGTTGGTTGTTTTGTTAGTTTGTTTTTGTTTTGGTTAGCTAGCTGGTTGCCTGGTTTATTGCTTAGTTGGTTGGTGGGCTGACTGACTGGCCCGCCAGCGGGTTGGTTGGTTGGCTGGTTGGTTGGTTAATACTCCGGGAGACTGAGTTTGAACTCCCGTGAATTGCCAGCCAGGTCGACTGAGCTCTGAAAAGAGCTTGCATCTGTCGGAGTGAAACTGGAGCAGAAATGTTCTTCCCGCATGGTGCGAAGTAACTTTTCCGCGGGGACTCCCCGAAAGCTCTCCCAGCTCAGAAACTGTGGGATGTGAACAACTGGCACTGGAAATCAGAAGTAAGTTTAACGAGTTTAGTTTAAGTTTGTGTCTGCTGTGTGTGTGTGTGAGTTCATGTGTGTATGTTTATATTCGTATGTGTATGTGTGCATGTTTGTGTGTGTGTGTGTGTGTGTGCGCGCGCGCGCTCTTGCTTGCTTGTGTGTATGTTTACCCAAGACCTTTCAATATTTGTGTTTTGCTTGTTGATTTGCCTATTTGCCGTGCTGCGTTGTAACACCCGTTTACTTCTCAATCTATTTTTTTTTTTAGAAAAAGGCGTCTCAAAATCAGACATCGCCTTGATGAAATCCCTGTTCGTAGTCTTCGTCTGTTTAGCAGTATTCATGTCTCCGTACATGCTTTCCTTACTCATCGACACCCAGAACACCTGGCCGTCAGCTGCCCACGTTGCCTGCACTTTCACCTCAATACTCAACAGCAGCATCAACTGGCTATTGTACGGTCTCATGAACAACCACTTCCGCCAGGGCTACCTACAACTTTTCAACAGGTTGGTGTTGTGTGCGGGTTTGTATCTCATTGTAAGTCGGGCAAATAATTATTGGAGGCTAAGTAATTCAATAAGTTACAAAATGTTAAATTTAAAAAAAAAAAGATAAACGAAGTTAAGCACCATTTAAAAAAAAAAAGTGTTGCATATCCTTTACAGGACGTTACAGTCAACAACAACACTTTGATGATGTCTTGGCATGTTTTAAGTTCAGTAGTTTGCCATCGCATTCTAAACGACCGACTCCCATACCAACACGTTAAAAGCAGCGTGACATGGTCTGCTGCCAAATCGATCACCGCTGTTTCGAACGCGGGTAAGCGGCATTACGAATCGCGCCCACAAATCCATCGCCACGGAGATAATTTATTATCGCATTTAAAACCCAAGAGGATCTTCACCAAGATTGAGGAAATCTGGCCAACAGGAACGATCCCTCGAGGCCAATTCTGGAGGATCGGCGAAGAGCTCAAAAGAACAGTCCCTTTTTGGGACTCGAGTCGGAATAAGCGCATAGCTGACAAAGAAGTCTCGCAAATGTCTTTAAGAATTTTGTTAATTTTATCTCTTTCTTGTAGTAGAAGATGAGAACGGAGCAAGTATGGAAATATCCGAAGTGCTGTGGTGTCGGTTCTTGACTCAACTCAACTCGTTCTTTTTCCAAGACCACTCACTCTTTGCAGCCTACGTTGACAATACACCTGAAAAGCTTCGCGTTCTTTTGATCTGTTGTGGTTGGAGTCCAAGTGCCAGAGACAAACACTGCTACATGCACGATCTGCGCAGTGGTTGTACTCGAGGTAGTCCACGAACGTGCTAATACCACTAGTAGCTGCTACTACAGTAAGTGCACTGGGTTGATTTTGCGGGAGGGTTGGCTTTCTCTGTTTATCAGTGTCGCTAACCTCTCAGATTCTGAGTTACTTGTAATATACGTCCCCAAGTCAAGGATGACAAGTCAGTTTATTCTTTTTAGCAGCTCAATATTAATTTTACTTCATGTTAGAAACGTTTCTTTCTTTCGGAGAGAGGGTGTGTGTGTGCCTCTGTGTGTGTGTGTGTGTGTGTGGGGGGGGGGGGGTGTCTTCTTCTTTTGCGAATTATATTCAACATTATATTCAATAATAAGAATGAAACAAACAGCTTTCTTTGGTCAAGTGATGAGTAAAAAGGCGCTGGAGAACATCGTGACAACTGGAAAGATCAAAGGACAGAGAGACAGGGACGGACCAAGAGAAATGATGCTGGATGGACTGAGATGGTGGCATGGAAGAATATCATCAGCAGAGTTGATCCAGAACGCCAAAGACCGAGATCTGAGAAGATTCATGAGCACCTACGCCAGCTGGCAGGGCACTTGATGATGATGTAACTGCAAACATGGCTCCGTGGCGAAGTGGCTACGCAGGCAATTCATAATCCCACATAGCACGTTCGAAACACAGCTGCGGGCGATATGGCAACAGGCCGCCTTGCGTTGTGTTTTTATAAAATGGTATGCAGGTCAGCATGGCCGAATGGGTAAGAAAGCGTGTTCTTAAACATCCGGTGCGCTGATACCGAGGTAAGCGGTTCAACCCCTACATCGGACAGTTGGACTATAATGTTGACCTATGTCCTTGACTTGGGGACGTAAATTACAAGTACCTACAATAAATAGTGTGTATGGACTACGCTTGAGTTCAAAGCGAGCGAGCGCCAAAAAATGGTATGGGAGCCGGTCGTTCAGAAAGCAATGGAAAATTACTGAACGTAAACTTGCCAAGTAATCAAAGTCCAAAAATGTTGGAGTTGACTGCGACGTCCTGTAAAGGATATGCAACTAACTTGTAACTGCGAATTGAAGAGAAATAAATACAGCAGTCGAAGCCATAAATTTCAATGCGAGCAATACTATTGATCAATGATGAGTTTAATGAATAAAAGACATAGCACTGGAGACATTCCCATACGTGCTCCGTCCTCATCTTCAACAGGCAGCGAAAAGTCCAAATACTAATAGTACCAGTAGCAGTCTAATAATGGCTTACCTCGGAGTCCAGATTGTCCGCCAGATCCTCTGGGAACAACCTGCAACACCATTCTCTCCCATCTGTGATGATCGATCTGTTCTTCTGTACGGCCAGATCCTCTAGGAACAATCTCCAGTACCAGTCTCTCCAAGCTGTGATGATCGATCTGTTCTTGTGTACGGTCAGATCCTCTAGGAACAACCTGCAGCACCAGTCTCTCCAAGCTGTGATGATCGATCTGTTCTTGTGTACGGCCAGATCCTCTAGGAATAACCTGCAGCACCAGTCTCTCCAAGCTGTGATGATCGATCTGTTCTTGTGTACGGTCAGATCCTCTAGGAACAACCTGCAACACCATTCTCTCCCGGCTGTGATGATCGATCTGTTCTTGTGTACGGCCAGATCCTCTAGGAACAATCTCCAGCACCAGTCTCTCCAAGCTGTGATGATCGATCTGTTCTTGTGTACGGTCAGACCCTCTAGGAACAACCTGCAGCACCAGTCTCTCCAAGCTGTGATGATCGATCTGTTCTTCTGTACTACATACATACACAATCCCAAAGGGCCCCGACGACACCTGTTTTATCATGCACCAATACATCACCAAGCGGTGCTGACCCAACCAACCTGTCCACATGCTCGTTTCTCATCACACCAGCATGTCCTGGGGACAAGACCCATCAGATGCTGTCTGTGTTTTATTGTTGAATTTAAACCTGCCACTCTGTCCGATGCACGTTGTCTTCACCTATCTCACCATGATTTGTTGATCAATGATGAAGGATGCCGTACGGCATAACTGTGTGTTTATTGTCTTCTGCAGGTTTCTGACAGCCATCAAACTAAACAAAACTGTCAGGGGCGCTAGCAATACAGACAAAGATGACGCGCAAGAAGCTACCATGGGAAGCACGTGTTGAATGTGAAGAACATCGGATCTTGATCTGTAGGCAAACACCACAGACCTTGCTGTATGATCTGTGTAACATGATCATCTAATGATGCGGCGTATACGGAATGACCTTTTGAGTATAAGTAGCCACCCTGCTCTTTTCCTGATACACCAGATGGGTGTATCGGACGCGGGACATCTTGCTTATGATCGAGACGTTTTCCGGAAGATTGTTATGGGAGCGAGGTTCTGCAAAGGACATGCCGCTGAATGAATGAATGAATGAGCCACCCCGCGGAATAATCCGAGCCACATGGGATGGAACCTGGTGCAATCCTAGCTTTTTAAACCTTGTTTTTTTTTTCTCTGTTAAATACAAAGCCAAGGACTGGCTTTTTGCAGTTCTCTAATATTTTACATTAGGGAGCTGCGTAGCCTCGAGGTATGGTGTCCGCCTCGAGTGCTGGAGGTCCCGGGTTCATGCCCCGGTGATACCGGGATTTTTTCTCGAGGACTGCTAGGAATAGCTCAGGTTGGAGTTAGGAGGAGAACGGAGCACTTATGGGTTGCACTCGTGTGCCTTGATGTTGGTCCATCGACTAAACTAAACTAAACTTACATTTTACATTAAGCGTCACAGGTTTAAAAAAAAAAAAACAGAACATGGTTCCTGGAAGCAAAGACCGGGGGGGGGGGGGGGGGGGGGGGGGTCAACTACCAAAGAGATGGACTCAGGACATTGAAGATGTCTACTTCTTTTCCCTGAGTTTTTATGTCTTCCTCTATTTCTTATATTGGGAGTCTTCGTGGCGAAGTGGTCAAGCCGTTTAACTTCGGGCTCCGAAGGTTATGGGTTCGATTCCGGGCCGCGTCCTTCGGCTCACGAGTTAAATTTTTCGGAGACTCCTGTGGGTCGTCGCTAGAGCTACGGAGTTCGTGCTGTGTGCGACGCTTTCCGCGCTGCGGAAAGAGACCGAGCCATATGGGATAAAACTAGGTGCAATGAAGTCGACCCTGTCGAATTTTAAGCGACTTTTATTTCTTATATCCTGTGAGTTCCAGACTAAAGTGTTTCTAGTCATACAATTCTGTGGTTTTCTCAGTTTATGTCCTATCCAGCACCGTCGTGTTTTCTTCACATCTCGGTTCATTGGTATTTGTCTAGTTCTCTCCGTGAGCTCCACGTTGGTGATTTTGTCATACCATTTCATTACTTCTATTGATTGATTGACTGATCTAGGAACCGACATCACAGCATTCGGGTCTTTCCCATAAGCGCTCCGTCCCCATCCTCAGCAGCCAGCGAAGGGTTCCAACACCAATAGTACCAGTAGCAATCTGATTATATGTCCGTCTCGCCTTTCCTCTGAGCGTCGAGCGTCGGCCAGATCCCCTCGTCACTCCTCGCTACCTCATTCTTGCCAGACTATGATGATCCATTTGCTCCTCCGAGTTGTACACGTGCTCCCACAAGGCCGCAACCACGTCTGCCTTCTTCTATTTTGCGCAGGCAACAACCAATTAGTGAATATCTGTAGTTTTCGTTGCCCTCCATGTTTATAATGCACACAGAAGTGCTGATGTAACGTTATAAATGAATGTTCTAAGTTTTGTGATAAGTTTATTTTCTTTTTACTCCCACAAACTTGCTAGTGTTGATTGTTTGTACAAACAAGAAGAATTTACACCCAGTTCAATAGTTAGTCTATCTTTGTTTCATGATTTTCTAACAAATTAAACATACTTTAAACAAATGTAAGCTGTCAGCTGCGTGCATGTTTGGATCTATAATGCATTCCTGTGGAGAAAGATGGATGGGTGGATGGATGGAGGGAGGGGAGGGGAGAGGAAAGTTGTTATCCGTAATATAAAGGGACTTAGTATTTATTTGCTTTATTTATTTATTTTATATTGTGATCGGAATTTGTTATCCGTAAAATAAAGGGGCATAACTGTTAAGAAGGGATATGACTCTTCGGAATTCGTTTTGGATGATTTAATTGAAAATTTTGCTGTTGAATAACTCGTACTGGAATCTGACACCTAAATGCTATCATGATAGTTCCACTATAAAGATTATAAGGGGGTGAAATATTTTGTCTCTTTGTTACATACATTTTAGATTAGGTATAATGCAATGTGAAAACAGTATAAAAAACCTGCACAACCTTGAGGAATAATTGCCATCTGATCAAGCGAATAATTTGAAACTCTGGTTTCTCTTCACAATGTATAAATCTTTCGTCTTATGTCCGCACCCAATAGAAATATTCGACACACATTCTACCCTTTACACACACACACACCTCTCACACCTATACTCTTGGTTTAATAAATTCTTTTGTATTTATTTGTTAAAGCTTGAGTTGTGGAATATGTTTTGTTGGGGAAAAGTGAGAGGGGGCAGGATAGAAGGGTGAGTGAGAGTAAGAAAGAGGTGTTTGCAGACCGACGGAGTTTTGTGGACGGAGTCTAGTGGTTTCTCTAGGACAATAATATTGGGGTAATAAAAATGTAGTGTTGATTCCCCCTACTCCAGGGACAACACGAAAGTAAGTAAGGAAGACTTACGACATACACCCAGACCAACAGTGCAGTGTCAAAGACAGAAATATACACAATCACACACACCTCATTAGAGACATTATTAACTATACACATGGAAAAGACTGTCCATCCTCCATCTTATCCTTGGATCAAGAGAAGGCCTTCGACAGAATTTCCCACACTTAGCTACATAGGACACTAGAACACTGTAACATAGGAGAGTACTACAGGCAGTGGATACAGATCTTGTACAAAAATCCTGAGAGCAGAGTGTTGGTGAACCATTCACTGACAGCTAGCTTCAGGCTCACGAGATCTGTAAGACAAGGATGTCCCTTATCACCACTCCTGTATGTGCTCACTCTAGAACCTTTATTAGAGAAGATAAGGCAAGACACTAGTATTAAAGGAACCTTCCTGCATGGGATAGGAGAGCAGAAGCTCATCGCCTATGCAGATGACACTGCCTTCTTTCCAACCAGCAACACATCAATAAGGAATATACTCCACACCTTTACCCATTTTGGAAAAGGCAGTGGAGCCAAAATTAATGTACAGAAATCACAGATAATGGGCCTGGGAAAGTGGAAACAAAGGCTGATTTCCCTCCAGATCTGAAACACATAGACACCATGAAGCTGTATGGGATCACATTTCCATGCGATCCCACAGAAACACACAGACAGACATGGCACGCACTGACCGAACAGATCACAGACATGTTACACAGGTATAGGTACAAGACATCCACAATATTTGGTAGAAGCACAATAGTCAACACATACATATTACCCAAAATAATATATTTAGCGACAGTACTGGACCCTCCTAAACAGACCGTCCACAAACATAAACAAACAAATCAGACGCTTCATCTTCACCAACACGATACACAGCATTAAACACAAAACTCTCATACAAGACAGGAAACAAGGCGGCATTGGATTACAAGACATCCAGACAAAAATACTGTCACTTAGGATCAGTTACATAGGTAAAATCATCAGACACCCAGAACAGAACAGACTAGCACTATACTACATAGGCCACAACATCAAACATCTCACACCTCTTAACAATGCAACTGCACACTACCAGGGAAGACTGCCAACATTCTATCAGACATGCATACAGGCAATAAAAGGACATGAACAGTTAATACAGCAAACAACACACACAATATACAAACATTTAGTTAGAGAACAAGCACCATCACTAAGACTTAGGATTAAAAGAGGACACAAATACTTCATGACTGACTTCACATGCACCTTTTCAAACCTACACAACAAACACATAACACCAAAAGCTAGAGAGATCACATATAGACTGTTATACAGTATGACCCCCACAACACAGGTAGAAGCATACATATCCAAACAATGTCAATTATGTAGAAACAACACACAAGAGACAGAGGAACACATTTATTATACGTGTCCAACAATTACTGCCACACGCGCAACACTCAAACACCTCATACAAACACACACAGGCAAACAAACTGACATATATAAAGCAATTTTTCTCAATACTATACCAATGACATCTAAGGACATACATACAAAAACTACTTGTAGCACTTTCTTACTACAGACAACTTATATGGACCTGCAGAAACTTTGCCAGATACAAACACCACACATATAACACACATTTAGTTTCCTTCATGTACACGCACAAAATATCACAACTCTTTCCAGAGTTGGTATAAATGGTATACCAACTGTGGCAATTTTGGGATTTTTTTGGAAATTTTGGTATACATGAGTGAGAGAAAAAAAAGGAGAAACTGTGAATGAATGGTGAGTGGATGATTAAATAGATCACATATGGTCAAAAGACCAATGGAAAATCCCTTATGTAAAAAATAGTGGAAGGATAAATGCTTGTTTTACTTGTTACAAAATGATGGTTTCACCCTTATAGACAAGAGAGAAAAGAAAAAAAGGAGAAAAGAAAATTAAACTCCTCCCATTCCAATGTACCATTTATAGAATGTTTGGCTTTGAATGCACTTGTTGTGCTATACTACCACTACTACTAAGATTATCACTTTAGTAAATAAACTCACATATTTGTCATACTATTATCATTATTATTATCATTATTATTATTTTATTAAAATTGTTTTATTAAAATGATTATCATCATTATTATTATTATGACTATCTTTATTCCACCTTTACTATCCTTAGTAATTTTAATGTTATAAGTATTATTGATATCATCATTATCATTTTACAATTTCATCTCCCACCCCCCCCCCCCCCCCCCCCCCCCCCCCCCCCTGTGCTTACAGTTTGTTTGCCTTTGCTACTAACCCCACTGGTTGGTTCAAACTTTTGTCCTGCCTGTGCCATCATTACTAGAGTGGTCAGGAGAGCATTGATGGAATTGAACAATTAGTGGGAGGGTAGCGCGGGAAACAAAAATGTAAGGATTTCCCTTTCGCTTAGTCACCCCCTTTGAATCATGTGAGTGAGTGTTAAATGAATGAATAAATATAAAAACACATATGGTTATCAAACCAAAATACTGTAAAAACTCATGCAAATACAAATATTTGGTTAATTTTCATTTTAAAAAAAAGAAAGAGAGAGCAAAGAAGGAAATATGAATGAACCCCTACATTTAGGAAAAAAAAAAAAACAAAGAGGAAAATATAACCCACTCCTTTACTCCAAGTATTATTAAAAACTGCAGTTTACATGTGTATGTACCAGCTAGGCTATGTTTAACACCATTACAAAGAAAATCATCCTAGCAAATGGAATCACATATTGTAAATATGTTATCATTTTCATAACTATTATCACCATTGCTGTTTTTTAAATAATTGCTGTCATTACCCCCAGTATGTCTCTTCTTGTCATTACTACTATTGCCATCATTAGTAATAAGACAGAAACCCCTTTCCCATGTACCCCCCTCCCCTCGCTCATGGTTGTTGTTGCCTTTGCTGGTACCCACACCGGTTTGGTTCAAATATTCATCCTGCCTTTACCATCATCGCCCAGAGAGGGGGAAATGGCATGGGTGGAGTGGAACCAAATTGGTGAGAGGGTGGCAAGGGAAACAAAGATGTAAAGATTGAAAATTTGTGCTAATACTGATGCTTGTTTACTTTCTACAATAAGTTTTTAAAAAAAAAAAAAAAAAAAAAAAAGAGGAAGGGAAAAAAATGAATGAACCCTTACAAATAAGACCAAAAGGAAAAAAAAAGAAACAAGGAGAAAAAGATAACCAACTCCTTTTAATTCTACTATTATTGAACATGCATGTTGCAAATATATGTAAAAAAAAAAAAAATATAAGCAAGGAGAAACAAAAAAGATTATCAACTCCTTTTTACACCTACTATATTATTAAACAGTGCAGGATGCAATTGTTATTGTATGTACCAGCCATAATTTAACACCATTTCTAAGAAAACCATTTTAGCAAATGGAATCACAGTTTTGGAAAATGTGATCATTATCAAAACAAATCCTACCATTGTGTTTTATTAACATTAGCATTGCTGTCATCACCCTTAGTAGTTTTTATTCCTTGTCATTATTATTATAAGATGTATTTCATGTAAACACCATTCCTAAGGTAATCAATTTAGCACATAAAATCACATGTTAAAACTATTATTTATTATCATTGAGTCTATGACTCTATCACTAGTCTCAGCACTGTTGTTATTCCTTGTCACTATGATATTTATTTATGCAGTTGGTTGTTACTTTGCATTATTATCATAGTAATCACTATTAATATATATGGCTTTGTAAACGCGTATACAAACACATCCCCCTCTCCCACCCTTTTGATACTGTGATTGTTGTCTCTGCTGCCACCCTCAACGTTTTGTTTCAGTTCTGCACCGCCATGTTTATCATCACCGAGGGTGATGGTACTTGGTAGGAGTTTTTGGAGCTGACAGGAGAGCGGGGCGGCAGGGGAAAAATAACAGCCCGATACCATCATGCTTTGGATTTAAAATATTTCCTTACAACAATGTCAATGGAGAAATGTTTAAATGTATAAAATATTTGTAATTTTCGCGCATATGTCACCTACACGCCCACATGCAACGCTCTGTAAAAACACGCACACAAATACTGAACACACAGTACGCATGTAACAACACAAACAATACAAATGCAACAACTACCCCTCCTGCATTGTAAACTAGGATACTCCTTGACAACCCCCCCCCCCCTCCCCCCCCCCCACCCTTTCGAAAATGTTTGGTTTTGATGCTGCTGCTGCCTTCACCGGTCGGTTCTAACAAGTTTTACTGCCATTTTCCTCATTACCAAGTGGTGATGATGGTATTGGTGGGGTTGGAGCTGACAGGTGAAAGGGTGGCAGAGGGAAAAAAATGGTATACTACCGTCTTGTTGTTGTTTGAACCCGTTTTCCGTTTACCTTTCATTTCAAATGTAAATATGTTGAAATAAATGTTGTAAAAATTTGCGCATATGTCACCTACACTTCCACATGCAACGCTCTGTAACAACACGAACAATACAAATGCAAAGTTTTCTTTAACACTCAATAAAAGTTTAAAAAAAAAAAAAAAATTATGTCTTCTTCTTCTTCCTCTATCTAGATTAGACCGGATTTATACGCCCGCAACACATCACATCATACAAACCAAACACCTACGGGAAACTTTAGATTACACAGACCACAAAGCAATACTAGCACACATCAGCACAAACACGCAGCCAAACAAAAGGTCACCTCACTGGAAGTACAATAATTCACTATTGGAACATTCAGAATATGTAAAATATATGACACAGCTCATACACACGTACACGGACAATATACCGACTGAGAACATCACACAATACTGGGACTTATTGAAAAAACACCATACGAAGCAGAACACAACATCTAGCCTCCATGATCCACAAAGACAGACTAAGACAGGAGCGCATCATACAGACAGCCATACGACTAACAAAACAAACAGACAGAGACGCACATCACTTACACACATTAGAAGCACAACTAGAAGAACACCAACAACACAGATATCTGGGTGCTCTTCTCAGAACAAAACTCAACACAATTACACAAGAGTCAGCTACGAGGCAATATTTAGCAATAGAACAGAACGTACAACGTAACAAACAAATAAGCAAAATATCAGACATGCAAGGAAACATGCAGACAGAAACACCACACATAGAGACTGCTTTCCAACAACACTACACACAACTATTCACAGCAGAGACAGTCGACACACAGATACAAGACAACTTCTTACAGTACACAAAGAAATTATCTGACACAGACAAAGACACACTGGACACAGAACTGACACTGACAGACATAGCACAGGCACTAAGCACACTAAACAAAGACAAAACTCCAGGACCAGACGGTTTGACAGTAGAATTCTACCAACACTTCTTTCCTATTCTAGGCAATCTTCTCCTCAAAGTCTATCAGGAAGCCTTTGACAAAAAAAATCTTCCGGACAGCTGCAACATGTCTTACATTACACTCATATGCAAGGATAAAACTGACAAAACACAACTGAAGAACTACAGACCAATTTCCTTACTCAACACAGACTACAAGATACTCGCCAAATCACTCACCAACAAACTTAAACCTTTCATGCCAACACTAATACACTGTCATGATTTCACTGTGTATCAACCAGATTATGACAATACAGACGGTCATATTCATAGCCTGTGTGCAAAGCCACATTTGGTTTTAACCAGAAAAAAAAAAAACCAATAAAGTCTGACTGCACAGCTGCAGTTGTTTACCAGTTAGATCAAAGACAGTCTATGTTGGCAGCTACAACGTGTTGGGAGCGGTCGGGAGACCTTGAGAAGTTTCTGACATCAAAAGGAATTGGCGGCTTGTTGTTGAGACAATGCAGCAACGCGGGCTTGTTTGGGTGTCAAACCAAGAAAAGACCACTCGTACATTTGATTAAGTCTTGGATAGACAGAAGATATGTCGGGAAATTGTAGGCATATGTTAAAAAAAGGGGAGGCGACTTGTGCATGGATTGTCCAAAAGGGGAGATAATCTACTATTGTGACATTGATGAAACCCAAGGAAGAGAATTTATTCAGAAATGGATAATCTGCCCTTGAACCACTTTTGTTAACATCAAAAGAACGTCACGTGGCCACTCAAGGCTGTTGGGTAAAAACATGCTTTGTTTACAAGTAGTGTAACTCTGAGGATTGACTTGCACGGACGTGTTTGTCACTGCAGTGGATTTAAAAAATATCTACCGTGTGCGGAAATTAATTAGATTTAATTGTACACGTGCCTGTTATGGCAGAATGTGGATATGATTTCGAAGACACTGCTGTGTTGTGCTTAAGGTATTGTAGAGAGTATATTTAAGCCTAGTTAATATAAGCAGTAGCCTCGGGAAAACTTGCTAGAGTAATGAATAGAATTAGCTGTGCTAGTGAGAATTGTGTAGTGGGGTGATATTGGGGAAAATTGAGGATGGGGAGAATGTACAATGATGGGATCTTCTAGTGATGTCTGCTAGGGGTCTACACTTTACATTTTGCTCTGTCCTGATCTTAACCCACTGCAGACCGGAGTGAAGAACTCCTATGCCCATGACAGAGTGGTTCACTGTCATGTATCTGAGTGAGGCGAACACCCCCCCCCCCCCCAATGGAGGTCAGGGACAGTTGCTATCACCAAATGTGTTGTTCTCTCGTTGACAGGTTCCTTTAGGTCACTCAAGTCACTGAGAATGGAGACCTTGGTGCAGGCAGTTGGTCAACATCTTTTGCACTTGGCCCATGATAAAAAGGGTTTACGGAAACAAGTATAAGAGGGATTATCAAACGTCACACATTAACAGAATACAAGAAATTGTTTTCTCCACACCATTTTGGAGGAAGACCAATCGTCAAATTAATGTTTCAAACATCACTTGGGAACAGAATAGTAGAAAGTGAATTTCTTTTACACCACCTGGGAAAAGACCAGTGGGCAGTATGTTTTACACGACAGGTGAACAAACAAAGAGATACAGTTATTCCCCAACACATGGGAATAAATCAGTATAAACAGATTAGGAAGTTAGTATAACAATGGTCTTGTGAACAGTAGACACTTGAAACAGGAAGTACATTTATTTCAAAGAACAGTATATTCTTGTGCTTAAGACAAGGGTGTTATAAGTATAAGAACAAATTAGACATATATTAACTGTGTGATCCAGACAGGATTTAGGGTCGGACTGTGACTAGTTCTTTTGAGTGATCAAACAGCCACCGGTGGAAATCTACCTCTAGCAGGATGGACACATACCTGGGTGAGGTCCTCGTGGAATGAATGAGGATATGGTGTGATCCTTTCTGTGATGATAGGGCTGGGCTCTTCAGCTACCTGGTCTATGTCCGCACCCAATAGAAATATTCGACACACATTCTACCCTTTACACACACACACACCTCTCACACCTATACTCTTGGTTTAATAAATTCTTTTGTATTTATTTGTTAAAGCTTGAGTTGTGGAATATGTTATGTTGGGGAAAAGTGAGAGGGGGCAGGATAGAAGGGTGAGTGAGAGTAAGAAAGAGGTGTTTGCAGACCGACGGAGTTTTGTGGACGGAGTCTAGTGGTTTCTCTAGGACAATAATATTGGGGTAATAAAAATGTAGTGTTGATTCCCCCCACTCCAGGGACAACACGAAAGTAAGTAAGGAAGACTTACGACATTTATTGGGGGCTCGTAAACGTGATCTTTGGACTGTGGGATCTCTCGTAAACGTGATCTTTGGACGGTGGGATCTCTCGTAAACGTGATCTTTGGATAGTGGGATCTCTCGTAGACGGGATCTTTTGACAGCGGGATCCTCTGACAACGGGTTCTTTAGACACGGGATCTTTTGTTAAAAGACGGAGATATTGTTAGAGAGAGAGAATCCAGCTAGAGTGAATGTGGATAGGGGTTAGGACACATATCTTACCTGTTCACACTTCACACGTCTGCATAGGTCTGTGGTCCTGATTCTGCTCTTGTCACTGAGTGATTGGGCTGTGTGTGGTCTTAATTATTATATTAACAGTGATTGTTCATTATATATAAATTCCTCTTGGAGATAATCTGCACCCTATCTGCTGAGTTACCTCTCTGTAAAATGGCCACTCCTAGATTAACTACGGCGGAACTTAGGGCAAGGGGTGAAGACATAGGATTGTCGGGTTCTGCTTTAACGGATTACATACAGGAAGTGGAGAGAGAGTATCGTCAAGCAGACAGAGACGATCGGAAGGCCGAATTGGAATTGAGAAGGATGGAGGCAGAGCAAGCGGCTAAGAAATGGGAAGCAGAACAAGCTGCTAGGCAACTTGAGGCTGAGCAAGCCATGAGAAGGATGGAACTTGAAGCTGAGCAGGCAGCCAAGAAACTGGAAGTGGAGGAAGCTGCTAGGAAACGGGAAGCAGAGCAGGAGGCTCAGAAAAGGGAGCACGAGTACAGGATGAGGGAACTTGAGTTGAAGAGACAATCTAATGGGGAAACTGAGGGTGCAGTTGGAGGTTCCTCAGTCCCAGGCTCAACTTCAGCAGGTGGACATAGTTACCATGCTATGAAGTTTCCTCTAGCAATCTACGAGGAGGACAAGGAGAAGATTGACCAGTACCTTCAACGCTTCGAGGCCATGTCCGTGGCTATGGGTCTGGACCGTGAAAAATGGAATCTCAAGCTATCCCAGGGATTACGCGGGACCGGCTACGAGGTTTATTCTCGCCTGCCACCAGGACATGAGAACAACTATGACGAATTGAAAACGGCTCTGCTGAAACGATTCGAGGTTACGTCACATACCTACCGGAAAAAATTTCGAGTATCGAAACGAGAACCGGGAGAGTTGTTTGCCGCCTACGGTTTGCGTCTAAAATCCTATCTTCACAAGTGGATGGATTTGGCTGGGTTCGCACATGACTACGAGAGTCTGGAAGAACTCATGGTGGTCGACCAGCTGAAGAAGCAAATGTCAAAACCTCTCAGGACATTCCTGGGAGAACAAGGAGCGGAACGTATTGACCTCGTGACAAAATTAGCAGAACGGTTCGTAGAGGTACATGGGGAGGCCGGGGAAAACCTTCCCACCAACACCAAAAGTCAGGAGAAACATGACAAGAAGAAAGCCAAAAGCTCTGGAACAAAAAAGGGGGAACCTTATGTGCAAAAATCAGAGGATAGTTCAGAGAAGACGAAGGAGGGAAGCAAGAGCTCTTCGAGCTCTACACCAAAACGACAGTGGTCGGAGAAGTGGTGTTCAATTTGTAAGTCACCCACTCACAATACGAGGGACTGCAAATCGAAGGCTAAGAGCCCTCACTTCGCAGCATGTCAAGTGACTTCCAAGGAGGTTGTCACGGAAAATGCCAAAGTCAGCAAGAAGGCTCGCAATCAGGAGAGCTCACTCAAGGCCGGTACTAGAAAATCTAGGACAGGGAAATGGTGCAACCAATGCAAGTCAAACACGCACAATGCTATTGACTGCAGGGAAGAGTCAGGAGATTCTCAATTCGTGATGTGCCCCGGGAGACCTAAGGTGGAGCCCACTGAACAGGTCGAGGCCGACGAAGAGACTCCAGACCAGGAAAAACCACCTGTAGTGGAATTGGTAGAGGTTAACGGTCGTCAAGTGGAGTGTCTGTACGACACAGGACTGGACGGGGAGGCCGTGATTTCTGCGGATCTGGTACACCCAGAACAATTCACAGGTGAGACCATGGAAATACAGCCTGCACAGAGGAGTGCTGTAGCCATGAAGTTGCCCATTGCTAACGTGGAGATTCGGTCAAGATATGTCACAGGCACAATCAAGGCTGCTGTATTGACCGATCCCATTTTCCCAGTAATCCTTGGTTGCCGGTATGTCTTTCTGGGAATGCCCAGGGAGCCAATCCATATGGGAGCAATACAGACTCGCTCTCAGACCAGAACGGAAGAGGCAGAAGCAATTGTGACTAACCCACTGCCGGGGGAGCTACGAACTGCCCAGAGTGAGGATGATACTTTACGTCCTTGCTACAAAAAGCTGCAGAAAAGTGCTGATCCACCAGGACGGGGTCAGTACTACATGAAGAACAGGATACTCTACAGGAGAGCAGGAAGGGGAAACAACCTATACGGTCAGTTGGTCGTTCCGAAAGCTCACCGGTCCCAGATTCTTCATATGGGGCATACCATCTCCTTTAGTGGACACATGGGTATTGCCGCCACCATGCAGCGGATTTCCTGCCACTACTATTGGCCGGGAATGACAGAGGATGTGCGTCGGTATGTGAAGTCATGCCCTGAGTGCCAGAGGGTGGCACCGAAACACTGGACAGCACCGGTGGTCTTGGGTGAGATGCCCATTATGAACTCTCCTTTCGAGAGGGTAGCCATCGATATCGTGGGTCCACTTCCCAGAACTAGGAAGAGGAACATGTATATACTCACAATGGTGGATTGCTGTACAATGTGGGGTGAAGCCATACCGTTGACCACGATTGACTCGAAACGAGTGGCGGATGCACTGATGGAGGCCTTTACAAGATTAGGCTTTCCAGATCAAATTCTGACGGACAATGGGTCCCAGTTTTGTGGAAAACTCATGGAGGAGGTATTTAGAGTGTTTCACTCTAACCACATACATACCAGCCCTTACCATCCTCAAGCCAATGGACAAGTAGAGCGTTTCAACGGCACGTTGATGACAATGCTCAGGAAACTGGCGCAGGAAAAACCTGATAGGTGGGATGAATATATCCCAGCAGCACTCTTTGCCTATCGGGAAGTTCCTCATGGCTCAACAGGACTACCACCCGCTACGTTGCTGTTTGGTCGTCCAATTAAAGGACCGTTGGAAGCCATGTTGAGGAGTTGGACTGAAGAGGGGACGTCAGAAGAAGTGATCTCTTCCTATAAATACGTGGAGGAACTAAAAGAAAAACTCCAAAAAGGATGGACTCTGGCAAATCAAAACTTGAAAAAGGCCAGGAAAAGACATGCGGCTTACTACAACCGTAGGTCTAAAGACAGATCTCTAGAGGTGGGAGACAAAGTTTTGTTGCTACTCCCAACGGGAAACAACAAACTGGAGATAGGTTGGCAAGGACCATTTCCCGTGGAAAGGGTGATATCCAGAACCAACTATCAGATCCGGATCCGGGGAAAGTCGAAGATTTTCCATATCAATCTCTTGCGGAAATACGAAGAGAGACCCGGAGAAAAAGCAGCTCACCTCATGGCAATGGCAGTTGCAGTGGAGACAGAAGTGGGAACCAGCGAGGGCAGGGAATATCCCCTGGTACACCAGGAAACCTACAAGGATGTGCAGGTGAACCCTGATCTGACCTCCCAGGAGAGGGAGAAGATAACCCAGGTTCTCAGGTCTCATAAGGAGATACTGACTGATAAACCAGGACGAACGAGGTTGGTGGAGTTCGAGATGACGTTGACCACACAGGAGCCTGTTCGCCAAAAGGTTTACCCAGTGCCCTTCTCTAAAGAAAAGGCCCTGGAGGAGGAAATACAAAAACTGCTGGAGGATGACGTGATTGCACCATCCACATCCCCATACAATGCGGGGGTAGTTTTGTTACGGAAACCAAGTGGAGAACACCGGTTGTGTATAGACTACCGACTTCTGAACAGTCATTCACAATTTCAGGTGGAACCTTTGCCGAATTCAACGCAGTTATTCGCTAGGCTCCATAAGGCTCGGTACTTTTCAAAGGTGGATCTGAGTCGGGGGTACTATCAAATACCAGTCAAACCGGAGATTCGACCACTGCTGGCCTTCAGTACACCCAGTGGACACTACGAATTCAAGGTCATGCCCTTTGGACTCAGCAATGCACCTAGTGTGTTTACCCGTATGATGAGGACTTTACTAGATCCTTTACAGGATCCGGCCATCATCTCCTTCATGGATGATATTCTGATTTCCAGTGACAGCTTGGATGACCATTTGCAATCCTTGGAGAGAGTGTTTAATAGACTCAAGGAAGCAGGGCTTACCGCTCGTCCAACCAAGTGCATGATTGGTTACCAGACTCTGGAATTTCTAGGTCACACCATCACTCCAGGACACATTGTCCCAGAAGAGAAGAACCTGGAGAAAATCAGAAATGCCCCAAGGCCAAAAACGAAGAAGGACGTGCGATCTTTTCTCTCGTTGTGTGGATTCTATCAGAAATTTATCCCACATTTCACTGAACTGGGAGCTCCATTGACGGAAACCTTGAAAAAGGGATTCCCGGACCAAATCATTTGGACACCAGAATGTGAGACTGCCTATAGTCAGTTAAAGGAGGCCTTGGTCAGCAAACCTGTATTACAGCTCCCGAACCTTTCCAAACCATTTGTGTTGAGAACTGATGCAAGTGGGATTGGGATTGGGGCAGCTTTGTTACAGGAAGGGAAAGACGATGCTTCGGTTTTGAAACCTGTGGCATACGCAAGCAAGAAGCTACTCCAGGCTGAGAGGAATTATTCGACCGTCGAGAGAGAGTGCTTGTCTCTCGTATGGGCCGTGCAAAAATTCCAGCCCTATTTGTATGGAGTTAAGTTTCGGGTCCAGTCAGATCATCAGCCCCTGATGTTCCTGGCTACTTCTCAGAAGCTCAACGCCCGTTTGATGCGGTGGTCGTTGTTACTTCAACCCTACAATTTCACAGTGGAGTATATTCCTGGGAAGGAAAATGTTGGAGCGGACTTCTTATCAAGACACCCAGCTCCTGAAGAAGAGGAATGAATCATCTGGATTGAATTCACAGTGGAGAAGAGTGAGATGGACTACTCTCTTAAGAGGGGGCCTATGTCATGATTTCACTGTGTATCAACCAGATTATGACAATACAGACGGTCATATTCATAGCCTGTGTGCAAAGCCACATTTGGTTTTAACCAGGACAAAAAAAAACCAATAAAGTCTGACTGCACAGCTGCAGTTGTTTACCAGTTAGATCAAAGACAGTCTATGTTGGCAGCTACAACGTGTTGGGAGCGGTCGGGAGACCTTGAGAAGTTTCTGACATCAAAAGGAATTGGCGGCTTGTTGTTGAGACAATGCAGCAACGCGGGCTTGTTTGGGTGTCAAACCAAGAAAAGACCACTCGTACATTTGATTAAGTCTTGGATAGACAGAAGATATGTCGGGAAATTGTAGGCATATGTTAAAAAAAGGGGAGGCGACTTGTGCATGGATTGTCCAAAAGGGGAGATAATCTACTATCGTGACATTGATGAAACCCAAGGAAGAGAATTTATTCAGAAATGGATAATCTGCCCTTGAACCACTTTTGTTAACATCAAAAGAACGTCACGTGGCCACTCAAGGCTGTTGGGTAAAAACATGCTTTGTTTACAAGTAGTGTAACTCTGAGGATTGACTTGCACGGACGTGTTTGTCACTGCAGTGGATTTAAAAAATATCTACCGTGTGCGGAAATTAATTAGATTTAATTGTACACGTGCCTGTTATGGCAGAATGTGGATATGATTTCGAAGACACTGCTGTGTTGTGCTTAAGGTATTGTAGAGAGTATATTTAAGCCTAGTTAATATAAGCAGTAGCCTCGGGAAAACTTGCTAGAGTAATGAATAGAATTAGCTGTGCTAGTGAGAATTGTGTAGTGGGGTGATATTGGGGAAAATTGAGGATGGGGAGAATGTACAATGATGGGATCTTCTAGTGATGTCTGCTAGGGGTCTACACTTTACATTTTGCTCTGTCCTGATCTTAACCCACTGCAGACCGGAGTGAAGAACTCCTATGCCCATGACAGAGTGGTTCACTGTCATGTATCTGAGTGAGGCGAACACCCCCCCCCCCCCCCCAATGGAGGTCAGGGACAGTTGCTATCACCAAATGTGTTGTTCTCTCGTTGACAGGTTCCTTTAGGTCACTCAAGTCACTGAGAATGGAGACCTTGGTGCAGGCAGTTGGTCAACATCTTTTGCACTTAGCCCATGATAAAAAGGGTTTACGGAAACAAGTATAAGAGGGATTATCAAACGTCACACATTAACAGAATACAAGAAATTGTTTTCTCCACACCATTTTGGAGGAAGACCAATCGTCAAATTAATGTTTCAAACATCACTTGGGAACAGAATAGTAGAAAGTGAATTTCTTTTACACCACCTGGGAAAAGACCAGTGGGCAGTATGTTTTACACGACAGGTGAACAAACAAAGAGATACAGTTATTCCCCAACACATGGGAATAAATCAGTATAAACAGATTAGGAAGTTAGTATAACAATGGTCTTGTGAACAGTAGACACTTGAAACAGGAAGTACATTTATTTCAAAGAACAGTATATTCTTGTGCTTAAGACAAGGGTGTTATAAGTATAAGAACAAATTAGACATATATTAACTGTGTGATCCAGACAGGATTTAGGGTCGGACTGTGACTAGTTCTTTTGAGTGATCAAACAGCCACCGGTGGAAATCTACCTCTAGCAGGATGGACACATACCTGGGTGAGGTCCTCGTGGAATGAATGAGGATATGGTGTGATCCTTTCTGTGATGATAGGGTTGGGCTCTTCAGCTACCTGGTCTATGTCCGCACCCAATAGAAATATTCGACACACATTCTACCCTTTACACACACACACACCTCTCACACCTATACTCTTGGTTTAATAAATTCTTTTGTATTTATTTGTTAAAGCTTGAGTTGTGGAATATGTTTTGTTGGGGAAAAGTGAGAGGGGGCAGGATAGAAGGGTGAGTGAGAGTAAGAAAGAGGTGTTTGCAGACCGACGGAGTTTTGTGGACGGAGTCTAGTGGTTTCTCTAGGACAATAATATTGGGGTAATAAAAATGTAGTGTTGATTCCCCCTACTCCAGGGACAACACGAAAGTAAGTAAGGAAGACTTACGACATACACCCAGACCAACAGTGCAGTGTCAAAGACAGAAATATACACAATCACACACACCTCATTAGAGACATTATTAACTATACACATGGAAAAGACTGTCCATCCTCCATCTTATCCTTGGATCAAGAGAAGGCCTTCGACAGAATTTCCCACACTTAGCTACATAGGACACTAGAACACTGTAACATAGGAGAGTACTACAGGCAGTGGATACAGATCTTGTACAAAAATCCTGAGAGCAGAGTGTTGGTGAACCATTCACTGACAGCTAGCTTCAGGCTCACGAGATCTGTAAGACAAGGATGTCCCTTATCACCACTCCTGTATGTGCTCACTCTAGAACCTTTATTAGAGAAGATAAGGCAAGACACTAGTATTAAAGGAACCTTCCTGCATGGGATAGGAGAGCAGAAGCTCATCGCCTATGCAGATGACACTGCCTTCTTTCCCACCAGCAACACATCAATAAGGAATATACTCCACACCTTTACCCATTTTGGAAAAGGCAGTGGAGCCAAAATTAATGTACAGAAATCACAGATAATGGGCCTGGGAAAGTGGAAACAAAAGGCTGATTTCCCTCCAGATCTGAAACACATAGACACCATGAAGCTGTACGGGATCACATTTCCATGCGATCCCACAGAAACACACAGACAGACATGGCACGCACTGACCGAACAGATCACAGACATGTTACACAGGTATAGGTACAAGACATCCACAATATTTGGTAGAAGCACAATAGTCAACACATACATATTACCCAAAATAATATATTTAGCGACAGTACTGGACCCTCCTAAACAGACCGTCACAAACATAAACAAACAAATCAGACGTTTCATCTTCACCAACACGATACACAGCATTAAACACAAAACTCTCATACAAGACAGGAAACAAGGCGGCATTGGATTACAAGACATCCAGACAAAAATACTGTCACTTAGGATCAGTTACATAGGCAAAATCATCAGACACCCAGAACAGAACAGACTAGCACTATACTACATAGGCCACAACATCAAACATCTCACACCTCTTAACAATGCAACTGCACACTACCAGGGAAGACTGCCAACATTCTATCAGACATGCATACAGGCAATAAAAGGACATGAACAGTTAATACAGCAAACAACACACACAATATACAAACATTTAGTTAGAGAACAAGCACCATCACTAAGACTTAGGATTAAAAGAGGACACAAATACTTCATGACTGACTTCACATGCACCTTTTCAAACCTACACAACAAACACATAACACCAAAAGCTAGAGAGATCACATATAGACTGTTATACAGTATGACCCCCACAACACAGGTAGAAGCATACATATCCAAACAATGTCAATTATGTAGAAACAACACACAAGAGACAGAGGAACACATTTATTATACGTGTCCAACAATTACTGCCACACGCGCAACACTCAAACACCTCATACAAACACACACAGGCAAACAAACCGACATATATAAAGCAATTTTTCTCAATACTATACCAATGACATCTAAGGACATACATACAAAACTACTTGTAGCACTTTCTTACTACAGACAACTTATATGGACCTGCAGAAACTTTGCCAGATACAAACACCACACATATAACACACATTTAGTTTCCTTCATGTACACGCACAAAATATCACAACTCTTTCCAGAGTTGGTATAAATGGTATACCAACTCTGGCAATTTTGGGATATTTTTGGAAATTTTGGTATACATGAGTGAGAGAAAAAAAAGGAGAAACTGTGAATGAATGGTGAGTGGATGATTAAATAGATCACATATGGTCAAAAGACCAATGGAAAATCCCTTATGTAAAAAATAGTGGAAGGATAAATGCTTGTTTTACTTGTTACAAAATGATGGTTTCACCCTTATAGACAAGAGAGAAAAGAAAAAAGGAGAAAAGAAAATTAAACTCCTCCCATTCCAATGTACCATTTATGGAATGTTTGGCTTTGAATGCACTTGTTGTACTATACTACCACTACTACTAAGATTATCACTTTAGTAAATAAACTCACATATTTGTTATACTATTATCATTATTATTATTATTATTATTTTATTATAATTGTTTATTAAAATGATTATCATCATTATTATTATTATGACTATCTTTATTCCACCTTTACTATCCTTAGTAATTTTAATGTTATAAGTATTATTGATATCATCATTATCATTTTACAATTTCATCTCCCCCGCCCCCCCCCCCCCCCCCTTCCCCTGTGCTTACAGTTTGTTTGCCTTTGCTACTAACCCCACTGGTTGGTTCAAACTTTTGTCCTGCCTGTGCCATCATTACTAGAGTGGTCAGGAGAGCATTGATGGAATTGAACAATTAGTGGGAGGGTAGCGCGGGAAACAAAAATGTAAGGATTTCCCTTTCGCTTAGTCACCCCCTTTGAATCATGTGAGTGAGTGTTAAATGAATGAATAAATATAAAAACACATATGGTTATCAAACCAATAATACTGTAAAAACTCATGCAAATACAAATATTTGGTTAATTTTCATTTTAAAAAAAAGAAAGAGAGAGCAAAGAGGGAAATATGAATGAACCCCTACATTTAGGGAAAAAAAAAAAACAAGGAGGAAAATATAACCCACTCCTTTACTCCAAGTATTATTAAAACTTGCAGTTTGCATGTGTATGTACCTGCTAGGCTATGTTTAACACCATTACAAAGAAAATCATCCTAGCAAATGGAATCACATATTGTAAATATGTTATCATTTTCATAACTATTTATCACCATTGCTGTTTTTTAAATAATTGCTGTCATTACCCCCAGTATGTCTCTTCTTGTCATTACTACTATTGCCATCATTAGTAATAAAACAAAAACCCCTTTCCCATGTACCCCCCTCCCCTCGCTCATGGTTGTTGTTGCCTTTGCTGGTTCCCACACCGGTTTGGTTCAAATATTCATCCTGCCTTTACCATCATCGCCCAGAGAGGGGGAAATGGCATGGGTGGAGTGGAACCAAATTGGTGAGAGGGTGGCAAGGGAAACAAAGATGTAAAGATTGAAAATTTGTGCTAATACTGATGCTTGTTTACTTTCTACAATAAGTTTAAAAAAAAAAAAAAAAAAAAAAAAAAGAGGAAGGGAAAAAAATGAATGAACCCTTACAAATAAGACCAAAAGGAAAAAAAAAAGAAACAAGGAGAAAAAGATAACCAACTCCTTTTAATTCTACTATTATTGAACATGCATGTTGCAAGTATATGTAAAAAAAAAATATATAAGCAAGGAGAAACAAAAAAGATTATCAACTCCTTTTTACACCTACTATATTATTAAACAGTGCAGGATGCAATTGTTATTGTATGTACCAGCCATAATTTAACACCATTTCTAAGAAAACCATTTTAGCAAATGGAATCACAGTTTTGGAAAATGTGATCATTATCAAAACAAATCCTACCATTGTGTTTTATTAACATTAGCATTGCTGTCATCACCCTTAGTAGTTTTTATTCCTTGTCTTTATTATTATAAGATGTATTTCATGTAAACACCATTCCTAAGGTAATCATTTTAGCACATACAATCACATGTTAAAACTATTATTTATTATCATTGAGTCTATCACTAGTCTCAGCACTGTTGTTATTCCTTGTCACTATGATATTTATTTATGCATTTGGTTGTTACTTTGCATTATTATCATTGTAATCACTATTAATATATATGGCTTTGTAAACGCGTATACAAACACATCCCCCTCTCCCACCCTTTTGATACTGTGATTGTTGTCTCTGCTGCCACCCTCACCGTTTTGTTTCAGTTCTGCACCGCCATGTTTATCATCACCGAGGGCGATGGTACTTGGTAGGAGTTTTTGGAGCTGACAGGAGAGCGGGGCGGCAGGGGAAAAATAACAGCCCGATACCATCATGCTTTGGATTTAAAATATTTCCTTACAACAATGTCAATGGAGAAATGTTTAAATGTATAAATATTTGTAATTTTTGCGCATATGTCACCTACACGCCCACATGCAACGCTCTGTAAAAACACGCACACAAATACTGAACACACAGTACGCATGTAACAACACAAACAATACAAATGCAACAACTACCCCTCCTGCATTGTAAACTAGGATACTCCTTGACAACCCCCCCCCCCCCTCCCCCCACCCTTTCGAAAATGTTTGGTTTTGATGCTGCTGCTGCCTTCACCGGTCGGTTCTAACAAGTTTTACTACCATTTTCCTCATTACCAAGTGGTGATGATGGTATTGGTGGGGTTGGAGCTGACAGGTGAACGGCGGCAGAGGGAAAATAACGGTATACTACCGTCTTGTTGTTGTTTGTACTCGTTTTTCGTTACCCCCCATTTCAAATGTAAAAAGGTTGAAACAAATGTTGTAAAAATTTGCGCATATGTCACCTACACTTCCACATGCAACGCTCTGTAACAACACGAACAATACAAATGCAAATGTTTCTTAACACTCAATAAAAGTTTTAAAAAAAAAAAAAAAATTATGTCTTCTTCCACACAACTATTTTCCAGCAAGTACTTTGTTCTGGCATTCATTCTGTCAGGTGTCTGGTTTCTCTTCACAAACGAATAAATCGCTTCTCGGCCTATTGGCTAAGATCAAGTGTATTTGCTGGCCTCCAGTAGTGCGCTTGGTCTGGTCGGAGGCCGGGATGATCATTCTTGGTCCCTTGGCTAAGATCAAACGCATTTGCTGCCCCCCGCAGTAGTGCGCCTGGTCTGGTCAGGGGCCGGGTGATCCACACAAAAAAAAAAAAAACCTCACATAAGCATCACTTTAAATGTGGGCCCGGTGGACCACTGTGGGCAATAGCTCACAGTGGGACTAAGGGTCCACGCCAAAAACAGGGGGAAGCGGGGAACCAGCTTGTCTGGGATGACCGCCAAACCCCCAAAAAAAAAAAAAATTTTACTAAAGATTTCCGTGGAGAGGAGCAATATAATGAGTCTAAAGACTATTTTTCAGACCCTACGCCGTAGGGTATATTGGAATAAATCTTACGAATGGTTTAAAATGTACATGCTATCATCATATGTTTTTACGGTGAACGTGGGGTGGTCGGCTTCACCATCATGTACATAAGTAAATAGTACCGCTACCAGCCTTTTCCACGAGTTTGTAAGAAATTAAATTTCACACGTCATTCAAAAACTTACATATGACAAATGTTCCGTAGCTCACAATGAAAATTCACATATAAACGTCAACACCTAGGACATTCACTATTCACACTAAATACACCATTATGTTTACGAAGAAGACGAAGAAGAGAGAGAGAGAGAGAGAGAGAGAGAGAGAGAGAGAGAGAGAGAGAGAGAGAGAGAGAGAGAGAGAGAGAGAGAGAGAGAGAGAGATAGAGAGAGAGAAAAGAGTTGGAAAACTAAAGGGAGAGAATCTAATACACATAACATTGTATTATGTTATGTTTCCCCCAAGAGAAATAACTCGCAATAGAGCACCAGAAACGTGTCTTTGTCCCTACTGACAAAGAACATTTAATATATGGATAGACCGCTCATAAGTTTTGTTTAACGTTTAGCAAAGCATACATGGGCATCTGATGTTTGCGATAAATTTAATTTGCTGAATAATAAACTGTTTCCAGTCATTGTACAAACACTTAGCGAATCTTACTGCATCTAAAATCTAAGTCAGATTTTCACACTTAAGAATCATACTTACCTGGCACGGGAGCTACCATGATCAATAAGGTGGTGCTCCCAGGTTGAGGCCCTTCCATTGCACTTCGGTTGGGTTGACACCTGCGATCACCCCAAATGTGGGTGACTCGAGTGCGTAATTTTTGCGTAAGGGGGACTGCGTTCGCGCTATCCCCTCAACATGATGGGAAGATCGATGAATTTTAGGTTTCGATTATGTCATAAACGCAGATTTTATTTCACACGTGTCCAATCCGCACGAAACCTTGAAGTCAAGGTCTATGTTTCCACTTCATCATATAGCGGGCTTGAATACACGTAACATTCAACATGCCTCAATTTCTGTTCTGTTTTAATGATATTTATTTAAACATAAGTATTTATTAGAAACCGGGCTCTGTGGCTAAGGGCTTGCGAACGCGGTTTGTGAGCCCGTATACCCGGGTTCGAAACACAGCGGTGCTGGTTTTTTCCAAAAAGGTATAGGAGCGGGTCGTTCAGAAAGCAATGGCAAACTGCTGAACGTAAAATCTGCCCAGGAATCACGAACAGCGAAAATGCTGGGGTTGACTGCTACGTCCTGTGAAGGACATGCAACTTAATTTTAAATTTTTTTAAAAATTTATTAGTAATAATAAAGTAATAATATTACTTGTTATTTGATGTACACTTTCAGCAGTTCAATTCGTTTGTGTGATTTTCGTGTCACATGTGCCATTTTCTGTCATTATTTTGACAAGCTGGGAGCAATCTGGTACATGTTCCAAATTTACATACCTTTCAATCGTTGAGCTTTCCATCCATCTGTACACTAATATGTGATAGATCACACACCGCTGGCCTTGTCTCTACAATCCCAATTCCAATTTTCAAAACAAAAATTCCAAATTCGGCCTTGTTCAACCTGCCTCTTCAGCTGTTGTTATTGTTGAGGTCCGTGGTTTTTGTGGGTTCATTCACCCTAATTTTTGTCTTGTGCGCTCTTACGAGTTAGTCCTATCTCGGACGGTTATGTTGATTTGTGTCTGTGACGTCAGCTGGGGTTGGTCGGCGGCTATCCTTTGTGCTCGTCTCCTTTTGTGGTATCTTTTGTTAGTGAAGGCTCCTGGCTTGACTGGTTGCAGTCTCTATAAGGACTTTTTATTTGGTGTTTTTGCCTCCTTTTTTGTGTATTTTCTGTAGGAGCTTTTCTACATTTCCATTTTCCTCCTTGCTCCTGTTTTTACTTTTGAGTTTGAGTTTCTGCTGCTATTTGATGTTTTCCTCCGCGGTCATCCATGGGATCATCTCTCCGTCTTCTATATATTACATGTAGCCAGGTCCATCCTCGAAGTCAGTACATCTATCTGGGTATATTACTGGTCTCCTGAGTTTCTTGGGCTTCTTCTTTTCTCTTTCATCCCAGCGCCTTTTGAATTCCTGGTGCCTGCGCTCCTCCAATTTTATTGATTCTAGGCACTCCTTCAAGGAGAGTCCAGGTGGGTATTCTGCTTGCGGTTCTGGCTCGGTCTTTTGCAGGGTTTCATCTTGCGGCTTGTCTGCGTTCTCTTGCATAGCTTCTGTTGGTTTGTTTCTGATTATTTCCATTTCAGCTTTCAGCAGCTCTCTCTCCGCTTTAATGGTGCGTAGCATTTCTTTGTTTTCCTTCTTCATCTCGGCCATATGTTCCACTTCTTTCTTGATGTTTTGCTGGATCTCCTTTATTTCAGTAAGCAGTTTTTCATTGTCGCTGGTCGGTACCAGTGTTTGAAGTAGATTGATTTGCTTCTTTAGCTCATCTATCTGGTCTTGCAGTTGAGCTTTTTCCGCTTGTAAGATGCTTGTGGCTGTCTCGCACCTCCACCTTGTTTCGTTGTATGGTGTCTTTGTGTTGATGGCAAACTTTAACACGTCTCTGTGTTGTTGCAGGTACGGACAGCCCAAGTATCTTGCTCCATGCTTGCCCAGGCAGTTGGCACACTTTCGTTTGTTGTTGGGTGCTCGGAAGTCCTTGGCCAGCGGACACTCCTTGAAGGCGTGGTGATCGCCGCAGTACCAGCAGATTTCCATCTTGCTGCTGCATGCTGCTCTGTTGTGGCCGGCCCTCTGACATCTGGAACATTGGATGATCCTTGGGATGAATCTCTCTGGCTGCTGAATTCTCTTGTTGATTGATACCCTGATCGGCATCTCGCTGCCCTCTGTCGTCACCACCGCCAAGGTTTTGGGAATCTTTGAGTAGGTGAGGAGCCACTCCACCTTCAAGAATCGGGTGTGGAGATTCTCTTCTCGTAGCTGCTTCAGGATTTCTTCGTCTAATATATCCACTTGGATACGCTTGATAACCCACTTGCTTGTCGGTGAGTCGGTGTTTCTGACTGTGGTGTCTTTCTCCCCCCTCTGCTTCTCAGTAGGTTTGGCTCTTGTTTGTGGTGGGCTGTCGATCTTCTCCCCCGTGGTGGCTTCAGTAGTAGCTGTAGTTTCAGTTTCTTTGTTGCAGCTAGCAGGCAGGCTCTCCACGTTCGTCTTCTTGGCAGTCTTGTCGGCTCCCACGCTGTACATCTTGGATACAGCATGTCTTTTGTTGTTCTTGCCATGTGACATTTTTCTCCCCTGTATCAGGCTTCTTGACTTGTTCAGGTGACTTGCTTGATAGCACTCGCAGTTATGAATGCGACGACGACGCGCGATATAAATTTGTTCTTCTTTTTTTTTCGCTTCATGTATATCAGCGGTTCTCAACCTTTTTTGGCCTGTGCCCCCCTTCATCATATTTTCAGGACGTCATCCCCCCCCCCCCCCCCCTTTCGTATTTCCTCCCTACAAATTCCCCCCCCCCCCCCCCTTACACAGTATATGTAATAATGGAAGCTAAATTTAATAACACATACTAAAAGAAGTCTAGACGTCTACATAAAACATAATTTGCGAGTCTACTTAAGTTATAAAATGAATTTCAGAAGGGTGAGACGTACAGAACCGTAAAGTATGAAGGGAAAAACAATATCAAGTAATTGGTTCTGGTATTAACGCTATCTTGTCTTGACATAATCTTTATCCCCCCCCCCCCCCGGAAACCACTGGTTGAGAACCACTGATGTATATTGTCCATATGTGCAGTGTTGTCTCTTGTATAAACTTCGCTGTCATTTTTAGTTCACTCAGTGGTCCATATAGTTTATCTACCACTGTTGTCTCTCTAGGACAGAAGGTTTGCTTAGATATGTTGCACTTTGGGCAGTCTAAGAGTATGTGATCTGCTGTCTGTGGTGCTAATCCACATATGGACATGGGTGGTTCGCCAATATTGAACTGTGTATACATGTGGTTGCATAATCGATTATTTACTGATCTGGGGCACAGTATAACAATTTTTTCGGGTCTGCCCATAAAGTGGTAATCATCTCATACTATTGTTGGAGGTTTTCTGATTGATTTGATAATTCTTTTCTTTTGATGGTATCTGACAGGTACATCAGGTTGCTTTTTTTTTTTTTTTTGGCCCCTTCCTTAGCTATCTGATTTGATCTCTTGTTTCCTGGACTCCACAGTGAGATGGTATACATCTTATACTCTCTGCCAAGTTCAGATAGTGGTGTCCGTAGCACTGGCAATTTCTCAGACTGGAGTGCTTCAATATCTGATTTTTCATGTGTCAGTAGCACCACAGGTTGTGTACCATGACTGATATTCAGTAATTTCTTTATTGCTATTTTGTACAAAAACACCACAAAAAATAGTTACAAAAATATTCATACACATTCTCAAATAATGACAGTAAGGCAAACAATTAATTATTCACATATTCACATGAAAATGTAATGTTATTATTCTTGGCTAAGAGACTGAATCAAATTAATGGCATACATTATTTTACCAATAATTTAACAAAAATTAGAATCAGCATCAAATAAAGGATAAAATTAACAGAATAACAGTGGATGCCTAGAGCCTATAATATTTGCTACAATAGGAACTACATCTGTTTACAATTTAACAATGTCCAATATGAATCATACAAGGTGAATGTAGCCTTGCCACAATTCATAGATCCATGACTCCACTTGCATGTCATTGTGCTATACTGACAATGTGGTGCTTGATCAAACTACACTAACTGGTGATAAATTCTTTCTGGCCACTTTCTATATTTTTCTTTTCTTCATCATTTTCGTTTTCTTCTTCTTCTTCTACTGCTGTCTTTCATCTCCCTATGGAACATAAAACCACAACCAACTCATGCTAAACTTTTTTGTTGACTTGTTCACAATTAATTGAATTCTGCAGCGAAAGTTGTCTAAAGGATTGGGTAGTATCACGCTAAATATCCTTGGTCGCCTCTTACGACCCACATGTTAGATTAGAGTTACTACTCTTTTCTTCCTTTATGGGCACTGGAAACACACAGCGACTGGCTGTCCACTTACGAGGGAATTCAAATAAAAACCTTAAACCTCCCAATGACTCTTTGAGTTGTCCAATGAGGTGGAAATCACTTGGGGCTAGGTCTGGTGAATACAGGGGATTTGGTACACACTGAAAGTGAAGGTCTTCGATAGTTTCAACCATTGCACAGGCAGTATGGGGTTGAGCATTGTCATGATGCAAAAGGACACTTATACTTAGACATCCACGTCATTTGGATTTTAATGCAGGTCAAAACTTCCTATTCCACTCATACACTTTCTGGAGGCATGCATCACCGATAAATTTCTATAGCTTTCACCCTTCACTGATCAAAATACAGATAACAGAACATTGCTCCTCTTTAGTGCATGTCAAAAGTGGGGCAGCCATATTTAAACTGACCTTGTGACATCACCATGTTCGTCTATACTGTGATGCCTTATGCTTAACTATATTGACAGGTTAGAAGAAAATAGAATGGTTATTGTAATTTCTAGCACACTTTAAAGGTTTCCATTTGAATCCCCATCGTACATTTCTGGCATCTATTTTATGAGGTTTGGTCAACCCCCAGAGCTGAATGGCCATGAGTCAAATCCCACCTCAAATGACACATGGGCTATAGTTTTATTAGATAAAGTAATGTGTTTTCTTTCTTACAGCCTGCCTCCTTCACCAAGAGCAATGATGGACATCTATAACATGAGATGAATTGAGCAAATGAAGTGTTACTGTGACTGAACCCAGATAAAATTGTCATGACACATGGGATCATTAATCACGCGGGCATTCTATAAGTTAACACATTTTTTAACATTCTGCAGCATACAGCCACTTGTATTTAACATTCTGTGGCATATAACCACTTGTATTTTACATTCAGTGGCATATAACCACTTGCCTTTAACATTCTGTGGCATATAACCACTTGCCTTTAACATTCTGTGGCATATAACCACTTGCCTTTAACATTCTGTGGCATATAACCACTTGCCTTTAACATTCTGTGGCATATAACCACTTGTATTTAAAATTCTGTGGCATATAACCACTTGCCTTTAACATTCTGTGGCATATAACCACTTGCCTTTAACATTCTGTGGCATATAACCACTTGCCTTTAATATTCTGTGGCATATAACCACTTGTATTTAAAATTCTGTGGCATTTTACCACTTGATTTAACATTCTGTGGCATACAACCACTTGTATTTAACGTACCACTACATATAACTACCCGTACTTATCACACCAGTACATACAACTATCTATCCTAAAATTCAAACCTCTGTATATAGCACACTGTTGCATATAATCACTTGTATTTGGCATACAGATACATATAACTACCTACCTTTATTTGGCATATAGTAACATATAACTACCTTTATACCTGTTTTTTTGGCATGTAGTCACACCTAATTACCTACCTTTATACCTTTGCATTCAGTTACATATAACTACCTTTATTTGGTGAGATAATATTCTTGACAGTCTTTCATCATGACATTGAAAGTTATCAGCACATGAACTGACACAAGCTGTTGGAGATCGCACGATGTGCAGAAGCACGATCACCCAAGCCCATTGGAATGACTTGATTATGATGATGATTTAAACTCCTGGTTCCAGCAACAAAGTTACAATTCACTGTCCACTCCAACAGAATTGTGGGCAACAAACAAATTATGTGACTCTCTGCCAAAAAGAGCAATCAGGACATTTTAAGGGAAGCTGAGTCACAAAGACAACTTATCACAAACATCAGAAAGAGGCAGTCATCGTTTTTTGACCATGTTATGAGAAGAAAAACACATCGTGACAACCAGAAAAATTGTGACAAGAGAGATAGAAGAAGACAGTGTGGGAAGATTTTTGACAGTCTTGTGTCATGGCACGGAAGGAAGTCCACACACGAATTGATCCATGATGTCGGAGATCGTAATTTGTGGAGAGGCATGATCGCCCATGCCAGCCGGCAAGATACTGGATGATGATGACTGTTGAACCAGTTATTTTGAAGGCATGACTCCTAGAACTAGTGCTTGACATTCAGAGAAGTAATTTAAGGATGTTCATTATAAATCATGTGCCATGCCCATCAGCTTGTGTGGTCATGTTTTGCCATCTCACATGATCACCAGGGTCTTGGATCAGGGATGTGTCTGTGTCTTCATTCTGAAAACAATCTATAGCTTTATTCTGAACACTATCTATAGCTTTATTCTGAAAACTATCCACAGCTTTATTCTGAAAAAAATCTATAGCTTCATTATAATAATAATTAATAGCTTCATTCTGAAAACAATGATAGCTTCATTCTGAAATCAATGAAAGCAATTTATAGCTTCATTCTGAAAACAATCTATGGCTTCATTCTGAAAACAATCTATGGCTTCAATCTGAAAGCAATCTATAGCTTCATTTTGAAAACAAGTTACGGCTTCTTTCTGAAAGCAATCTATAGCTTCATTTTGAAAACAATGAAAATAATCTATGGCTTCATTCTGAAAGCAATCTATACAGTGAACTACAAACCCCAAAACAATCAATTAAAAAATCTGACTAAATATTTATTACAATATTATATTTTGTCCTTGGTGCAGAAAATCAAGGATCCCTCTCGCTCATTCGCTTTTCTATTTCTCACACACACACAGTGATTTCTTCTGCCTTTCATCTCCCAATGAAACAGGCCCTCAACCACATCATGCCATGCCCTTTGAAGATTTCCTAATGGGATTTTTCAGTGAAGTTTTCTATGTGGGTAGGAAGCCAGTCTCACGTCAATCCTCATTAATTGCCTCTTATGACATGCATGATAGGTTTTAGTTAGTTGCATATCCTTTACAGGGTGTCAGTCACTCCCAGCATTATTTGGCTGTTTGTGATGTCTTGGCAAGTTTACGTTCAGTAGTTTGTCAGTGCTTTATGAACGACTGGCACTCATACCATTGTATGGAAACCAATGCAATGTGGTCTGTTTCTAAATCACCAGCATGTGTGTTTCAAATGCGGCAGGCAGGATTACAAATTGTGTCCGTAACCCTCTGCCATACAGCTGGCACGTGGTAGGTTACAGTGGTATTATTCTTTGATTCCCTCATAAGCCCTGGTAACACATGGAGACACACAATGACTGCAACATGTTATTTACATCTACTGTAAAGCCCAAAAATCTAAAATTGTGGACATCTGGATGACGTGAGAATCTCACAAATATTTACCAGTTTCTATCTACTTGTGTGGGAGAGTGCACATGTGAGACATGGTCGATGCACAAACATAATGGAAACAAGAAACAGCACCTACCATTTGGAAGTTGTCAAGAACTGACATCACAGTACTCGGGACATTCCCATATGTGCACTGTCTTCATCTTCAACAATCAGTGAAGAGCCCCAATACTAATGATACTAGTAGCTGTCTGATTATGAGTCCGTCTGGCCTTTCCTCAAGTCCTGACTGTCGGTCAGGTGGATGAGGGGGTTTAAACACAGCCTCGTAAAATGAGAACCAGATGATTTTCAGAAATTTCTAGGAATTGTTTTGGAAGAAAAGGCAGTGAAGAATTCCTCCTAATAATTGTCTGGGAAGAAAAGGCAGTGAAGCATTTCTCCTCACTCATCCAATCAGAGTCCATGTGACTTTCTCCTTTTTTACAAAGTTCAAATTTCACTTACAAGGTTACCATGTTGAAACTGTTAACAAAAGACCATGACTGAACTGCAGAAGGCAATTTGAGTTGAAGACCTTCAGCACTGCTAGCAGAAGTGGCAGCTAAATCTCCGGCAGTGTATGGTATTTACATTTCTGACAACACATTTAAGGGACACACATAGCTATTTTACATTTCTGATCACACAATTAAGGGACTCACATATCTATTTTACATTTCTGACAACACAATTAAGGGATTCACATATCTATTTTACATTTCTGACAACACAATTAAGGGATTCACATATCTATTTTACATTTCTGATCACACAATTAAGGGACTCACATATCTATTTTACATTTCTGACAACACAATTAAGGGATTCACATATCTAATTTACATTTCAAACATCACTTTTAATAGATTCACATATCTATTTTACATTTCTGACAACTAAGGGATGCAAATATTTATTTTACATTTCTGACAACACAATTAAGGGATTCACATATCTATTTTCAATATCTATTTTTTCAAATATCTATTACCCTATAATAAATAAAATGTCTATTTATGGTAAATAGTAAATATTAAAAGATATAGTAGCCTTGATTATTAACTTTATGAGTGCTGAAGCAAATAAGCCACATTTTGGGTAAATTAAATTTTGTTAACCCTGTTGTTGAACTTTCTTGACCCCTCTGCCGTGCGTCCACCTTGACGAGGTAGAGGGGCTTGCGCGTTCCAATGACCCCAAGAGCTATGCCGACGGTAGCACAGCTACTGGTAGGGTCACCCATGTCGGACAGGTCAAGGGAGAGGGACCAGACGAAGTGACGCACAAACCTGCTGCCTTGTAGGTAGACTGGGGACAGTCAAAGGCTAGGGAAAGCATCCCGAAAAGTGCTTGTCGAAATCGGATGTACTGAGCCACAAGCTTGACAAAGAAGTGCAACGTAACTTTATCATTTCATGATGCCACAGATGAAAATTAATCGTTATGGTGCTAATCCCGTGAAGTCCCATCAGGCGGTGATAGTGCCGGGCCCCCTGCCTCGAGGGGGTCCACCCATGACTACTGGTGGTCACCTTCCCCTGTGCTGTGGAGTCAAGGCACAGAGGAGTAGGTTAAGAGCTATTGACCAAATACCAAGGACACTCAACATACTACAGTGGAATGCCGAAGGAGTTTATAACAAGAAAGAATCCCTGACACAGCGTCTTCATAAAGATAGAATAGATGTGGCATGCATTCAAGAGACACACCTCAATGCCAATCGCAAATTTTCAGTCAGAGGATATCAGGCCACACGTTTCGACCGCGAAGGACATAAAGGAGGAGTTCTAATACTTACACGAAATACAATACCTTGCAGCGAAGTATCTGTGATCTCTGACAACCAAACAGAAATTATAGGTGTTGATATAATGATAAAGGACGTGAAAATAAGAATCTACAATCTGTATAGCCCAGCAGATAAGGACCTTACACTCTCAAACATGAAAATAACTGACACAAACTGCATTATTGTCGGAGACTTTAATAGCCGTTCAGAAAGATGGGGATACCCAGATACTGACAAAAGAGGAGATGAATTGGAGGACTGGGAAATAGACTGAAATCTCCATCTACTCAACAAAGCGGATGACACACCGAGCTTCTACTCCAGAAGATGGCTTACCACTTCTACTCCAGACTTAGCTTTCTGCACAGGAGACATCCTCCACAAAATCGATCGCCATGTGCTGGACCAATTAGCAGGTAGTGACCACAGACCAATCAAGCTTGTAATGAATATGGAGTATGTTCCACAGGAGCAAAAGCCCTTGCCCCGCTGGAATTACAAACGAGCAGATTGGGACAGATTTGCCATACTAACAGACAAATATTGTGAAAACATAAATACACGATATGGCAACATAAAGCAAATGGTGGAAAGTCTAAACAGAGCAATAATACAGGCAGCCACTGAGTCCATTCCTAGAGGAGCGAGGAAAAATTACAAACCATACTGGACTGAAGAACTACAAAGTTTGGAGGACAAAGTTGAAGATGCCAGGAAGACAGCAGAGAGAGAACAAACAATTGAAGCGAATATCTCTCTCAAAGCCATCTCAGCAAAATATAAAAGAACAGTAAATCAAACAACAAGAGATTTTTGGAGGGAAAAAACAGAAAACCTGAATTTTGACAGGGATGGAAACAAACTATGGAAACTAGTGAAAGCCATGAACAATGAAGGACCTAGAAACAAACAAATAACAATTAAACAAGGAAATGCCTTGCTTACAGGAAAAAAGGCTGCAAATGCACTAATGGAACACTATGCAAATGCAAACCACATTGATATTACAACCGAACAGAAGAAAGCAATCAAAGACAAACAGATACATCATAGAAATACAGAGACAGCAGCAGAATATATGATGGCAAATCTAACAATGGAAGAAATGGAACAGGCAATGAATACCCTAAAAAAGAAGAAATCACCAGGAAAGGATGGAATCACAAATGAAATGCTAATAGGACTAGGCAACAAGGCAAAAAAGAAACTACTAGCAGTCCTAAATAACAGCTGGAAGAGAGGAATAGTCCCACAGGCATGGAAGGAAGCTATACTAATACCAGTCCCAAAGAAAGGAAAAGACCTGGAAGAACCAAATGGCTATCGACCTATCAGTCTACTTAGCTGTGTAGGAAAATTAATGGAACGCATTATCAATGGCAGGCTAACATGGCATCTGGAAGAAAACAAACTCTTAACACCACACCAAGCAGGATTCAGAAAGTACAGATCCACTGAAGATCAAATAACCTATATAGCTCAAGAAATAGAGGATGCCTTCCAAGAGAAAAAGCACACACTAGCAGTCTGGATAGATTTAGAAAAAGCATTTGATAAAGTATGGAAGGAAGGACTGAAAGTAAAACTGCAAAACATGCATGTTTGTGGAAAAATGTATAAATGGATCAGCCACTACCTTGAGAACAGAACTGCCAGGACAAAAGTACAAGGACAAACAAGCAAAATGATGCTGCTGGAGCAAGGTGTCCCCCAAGGAGGAGTTCTTTCACCAACATTATTCCTAGCATATATAAATGACATCACAGAAAATTTTCCAGCCAGAGTACACACATCCTCCTTTGCAGATGACCTAGCCATATGGACATCTGAAGAATATATTAGTACAGCTAACAGCAGAATACAGCAAGCCTTATTAGCGCTAGAGGACTGGTCAAAATCATGGCTAGTGAAGATAAGTGAGGAGAAAACAACATGCACAGTGTTCTCCCTCTCAAATAAAACTCAGCAACCTAAGCTGGTATTGAATGGAAAAATATTGCGCCATGAAGAAAATCCAAACTATCTAGGAGTCACCTTTGATCGTCGCCTGACATGGAAGACACAGGTTGAGAAAAATCGAACAAGAGCAAGGCAGAGAATGGCAATCATGAAAAAGCTTGCTGGTACAACGTGGGGAGCAGATGAGAAAGTTCTCAAGAAGTTATATACTGGACGGGTGAGGCCAGTACTGGAATATGGCATTGCAGCTTGGGCAACAGCAGCTAAGTCAAACTTTAACAAAATAAGTAGAGTCCAAAACCAAGGAATGCGAATCATAACTGGAAGCCTGAAGACAACGCCTATTAATGAACTAGAAAAGATCACTTGTTTACAACCAATGCAGGATAGAAGAGATAGCAGAGCCCAGCAACAAGCAGAAAAATTTAGAAGATTGACAGACCACCCTATGTACAACAGATTTAATGGTTTTGGAAAGGGAAGACTGAAGCGTAGCAACTTTGTAGAAACTGCAAAACGAAGGATTAGGGCAGATCCTATACTTAACATATCAACAGTCAAGCCCATACACAATGCACACAAGTTCCCAGCTTGGAGACAGCAGCAACTGCCTGAGATGATAGAAAACATTCCTGGTATTGAGAAAAAGAACACTCAGCATGAAACCGAAAGAAGAGAAATAACCCTAAACTACATAAAAGAACATTACCCAAGCAGGAATTGGACCCATGCATATACAGATGGATCAGCCAAAAATTCAATAGAGAATGGAGGAGGAGGAATTCTCCTAAATTTAAAAAATGGAGTGAAAAAAACACATTCAATGGCAACTGGAAAATTTTCAAGTAACTTCAAAGCGGAGGTAGAGGCTTTGAAAACTGCAGCAGAAATGCTCCTGATGGAAGAAAATAAAGAGAAGCAAATAGCTATCTTCACAGATGCAAAGTCAGTTGTCTCAATACTGAAGAGCAATAACAGCACAGAGCTAACTGACCTAAGAGCAGCACTCCATGGTCTATGCCAGAAATCCAAAAAAGTTGTAATACAGTGGATCCCATCACATTGCAGTATACCTGGAAACGAAGAGGCTGACAGACTGGCAAAAGAGGGCGGACGACTACCACAGCCTGACATAGACATAACCTATAATGAGGCAAAGAGGTTGATAAAAAGCACTTATAGAACCAAATGGGAATCAGAGCATCCAGGCCATCAGAAGGATGATGCATATTACAAACTTGACCGAAGAGAACAAGTAGCAATCTTCAGACTCCGCACAGGACATAACAGGCTGAAATACCACTTGTTCAATAAACTAAAGATAGGAGATACCGATGAATGTAATTGTAGAACTGGAAAAATGACAGCAAAACATTTGCTGCAGGATTGCCCAACGTATGCAGAACAGAGAAAGATATTTTGGCCCACACCTGCTTCATTTGAGGACAAGCTCTATGGAGATATCAACAAGCTCAAGTTGACCGCAGCTTACTTTAACTACATACAGGTTGACATTTAAAGGTGCATGAAGACCCAGAGGCATGAAATGGAATATTGCTTGGATAGCAAATCCATTATGTGGAAAGTCCAAATCGAAAACTCGCTGTGTGGGCTTCATAAAAGGTGGAACAGTGTCCTAGTGGCACGAAATGGAATATTGCTTGGATAGCAAATCCATTACGTGGAAAGTCCGAATCAAAAGCCCATTGTGTGGGCTTCATAAAAGGTGGAAAAGTGTCCTAGTGGCATGAAATGGAATATTGCTTGGATAGCAAATCCATTACGTGGAAAGTCCGAATCGAAAGCTCACTGTGTGGATGTCATCTGCAGACTGCATTCTTCTAGTTTCCGGAAGAACAGCCTATGGTGAACGGAAGGCCCAATATACGGAAGTGAGGCTAAGCAGCCATGTGCAGGACGTGACGATTCCTTGGGTGAGCCCAGTACCAGAGCGCTATGTATCGGCTCTGCAAGTATGGAAGCCTCCTTGGATGGCGGGGAATGCCCATGGTCTGCCCCTGCCTTCCCTTGAGGGCTGACCAGGATCTTTGGCTGTTCTATATGGACCAGCTGGGATGGGGGATAACACCACAACAGTGAGAGTCAAACGTCCTAAGAAACCCCCGGGAAGGTTAACCCGGTCAACAAATGCCCGCAGAAGTCGGATGTGTCGGCCTAACGGCGCAAGAACGCAGCTCTGCTGTAAACAGGCACAACGCAATCACATCCGGAAAAAAACTCCGGATGAACGAAGAAGAAGAACTTTCTTGAATACCATGTTTGTACCATTCTGCCAGGAACTTCATAATCTATAAATATTTGGAAAGAAAGTTAACAGAAGACTAGTATAGCTATGTCCTGTCACACTAGCAAAGTCATAAAGACCAACTCATTGTGTCAAAAAGTGAGATGCTAATTATAGACCCAAAAAACAATCATATGGTTTGTTTTTTCGTACCGGTATTATATAGATGTATTATACATTTCTTAAAATATACCGCTCTGCTGAGGTTTTATTTTGTCATTTGTAAGTCTAGGAACCATTTAGGGTTTGGAGTAAATTCTCCACTCACAGCTTGGTAACGTGGCGTATGAACACTTGATAAACATACAAACTGGGAGAGAAATCTGAGATTTGCAACTGTCAGTGACTGCCATTGAACAGTGATGGCGACTCAAGTTCTCTGTAGCCCATTTTGTATAAGGACGCCTAATACTGTTCACCAATCCCTTGATCATCATTGCTGTGACTGTTACTACTAGATCTACTATCATCAGTGCCATCAGATTGGCTGTCTACCTCCCTCTCTTTATCATCGGTGCCATCAGACTGGCTGTTTACTTCCCTATCTTTATCATCAATACCATTCCACTGGCTGTCTATCTCCCCCTCTTTATCACCAATACCATCTACTTCCCTCACTTTATCACAATATCATCTATCTCCCTCACTTTATCACAATACCATCTACCTCCCTCACTTTATCACAATACCATCTACTTCCCTCACTTTATCACCAATACCATCTACCTCCCGCACTTTATCACCAATACCATCTACCTCCCTCACTTTATCACCAATACCATCTACTTCCCTCACTTTATCACAATACCATCTAGCTCCCTCACTTTATCACCAATACCATCTACCTCCCTCACTTTATCACCAATACCATCTACTTCCCTCACTTTATCACCAATATCATCTACCTCCCTCACTTTATCACCAATACCATCTATCTCCCTCACTTTATCACCAATACCATCTACTTCTCTCACTTTATCACCAATATCATCTAATTCCCTCACTTTATCACCAATACCATCTACTTCCCTCACTTTATCACAATACCATCTACCTCCCTCGCTTTATCACCAATACCATCTACCTCCCTCACTTTATCACCAATACCATCTACTTCCCTCACTTTATCACAATACCATCTACCTCCCTCACTTTATCACCAATACCATCTACCTCCCTCACTTTATCACCAATACCATCTACTTCCCTCACTTTATCACAATACCATCTAGCTCCCTCACTTTATCACCAATAGCCATCTATCTCCCTCACTTTATCACCAATACCATCTACATCCCTCACTTTATCACCAATACCATCTACCTCCCTCACTTTATCACAATACCATCTAGCTCCCTCACATTATCACCAATACCATCTACCTCCCTCACTTTATCACCAATACCATCTACTTCCCTCACTTTATCACCAATACCATCTACCTCCCTCACTTTATCACCAATACCATCTACTTCCCTCACTTTATCACAATACCATCTACCTCCCTCACTTTATCACCAATACTATCTACCTCCCTTCACTTTATCACAATACCTATCTACCTTCCCTCACTTTATCACAATACTATCTACCTCCCTCACTTTATCACCAATACCATCTACTTCCCTTACTTTATCACCAATACCATCTACCTCCCTCACATTATCACCAATACCATCTATCTCCCTCACTTTATCACCAATACCATCTACTTCCCTCACTTTATCACAATACCATCTATCTCCTCCTCTTTATCACCAATACCATCTACCTACCTCACTTTATCACCAATACCATCTACTTCCCTCACTTTATCACAGTACCATCTACCTCCCTCACTTTATCACAATACAATCTACCTCCCTCACTTTATCACAATACCATCTACTTCCCTCACTTTATCACAATACCATCTACTTCTCTCACTTTATCACCAATACCATCTACTTCCCTCACTTTATCACAATACCATCTACTTCCCTCACTTTATCACAATACCATCTACTTCCCTCACTTTATCACAATACCATCTACTTCCCTCACTTTATCACCAATACCATCTACTTCCCTCACTTTATCACCAATACCATCTACCTCCCTCACTTTATCACAATACCATCTACCTCCCTCACTTTATCACAATACTATCTACCTCCCTCACTTTATCACCAATACCATCTACCTCCCTCACTTTATCACAATACCATCTATCTTCCTCACTTTATCATAATACCATCTACCTCCCTCACTTTATCACAATACCATCTACCTCCCTCACTTTATCACAATACCATCTATCTTCCTCACTTTATCATCAATACTATCTACCTCCCTCACTTTATCACAATACCATCTACCTCCCTCACTTTATCACAATACCATCTACCTCCCTCACTTTATCATCAATACTATCTACCTCCCTCACTTTATCACCAATACCATCTACTTCCCTTACTTTATCACCAGCGCCATCACACCAGCTGTCTATATCCCTCGTTGTATCATTATTACTCAAATTATTCCTAGAATTGGTTTCATCACTAACTGCTCCTAGCCCAATATCGCTGCAATTGTCAGGCTGAAACACATTCCACAGACAATAACTCCTCTCATAGACCTTTTCTTGGTAACATGATTTCTATTGCACTTTCGTCATTCTTTACCCCAAAATTAACTGAAATCAGTCACAATGAAAAGAGCAGAACTCTTCAACTGCTGGAGTTTACTTAAACATGATTTACAAAAATAAGATGTAAAACCTACAGTAAAGAAACAATCACATCAACTTACTTCACGCTACTGCAATACTGCATTAGGCGATTTACTCAGTTGTCCCCATTTACAGGGTCAATCAAGTGGATACTGTCTCCAATATAATATTACATCCTTACTATCACATAACTTTGAGCACACAATATTCATAATTTACACTTGACATAATACATGCAACAAGTTTTCAAAAACAAAGTTAGTAAAACCAAGAATAGTTCAATTTCTCATATTAACTCTAAAACAACGACATATAATTCTTTCCATTGCAAACAAAAACAAAGTAACAAATCCCCTTGCAGGAGCCTGCTGTAGGTATTTTAAGTGTTCGAACTATCACATATTATAGACCTGAATGGGGGAATATGTGGTCATTCTCTTCCTCACACAGCTAACGGCCAGAGCTGACACTGAACCCTGGTCTGGTCACGCTTATGCCATTATCCAAAAAATGCCCTAACCATTACACCAACGTGCCTGCTATTGCACAATAAAATGACCGGGTGCAATGGCTAGACCGCCTGTCTGTCATCCTGCTGGTCATGTCTTCAAATTCCCGTAGAGCCAGGGATTTAAACAAAAAATTCACTTGAGTTCCCAGATCAACCCAGTCTAAAACAGGTACCAAGATATGCTGTGGGATTTAAAGATAGAAGGCAATATACTGATAACATCACCCATCTAGTGTCAACTGACCTCTGACCTATACAAATATAGGACTAGCATCAAGTACTCCATACACCAGAGACTTGGGAAGGGGTCATTTCCTGGTTCCTATTTTAGTGCACATTGGTGACCTTGGAAAAGGGTAATTTCTGGTTTCTATTTTTAGTGCACATTGGTGACCTTACGTCACCTTAGGGTCATTTCTGGTACCTATTTTACTGCATACTGGTGAACTTACAACAGTTAACAATACTGTACTGGCATCTGGCCGTCTTGACGGATGATAGTTATTGTGCTTAAAAAAGAAGGCATAATAACCTCTCCATAGCACAAAACCGGGATTGAATTATAGAGACCATGTGTTACCCATGCAGCATGGAACCTCTCTTGGCCTGCCTAGTTTACTCCAGAGGAAAGATAACGCCAATATATCTGGAACAAGACAAGCTGCAGCAATAATTGTAACAATAATGATAACTATATAATCTTATAGAACACAATGTTCCTCAATGTGTTAGCACAGCAAGGCCATCCAATATTATAACATACTCACATAATTATAAAGCATAACAGTGTCAAACAACAATATAGTGTAAATGTTCCACAATGTATTCTAGGACAAGGACAAAAACGATTAAGTGGCACAATGTGAACATGGGACACTGGGAGCAAGAGAAGCAATATAACCTGCAGAATAACTGGACTTGTGATCTTACAGACGCTGCAAATCTTACAGTATAACAGGATTGTACAATCTTAAAATACAACACGATTGCACGATAGCACAGTTTTTCTACACAATCTTACAGTAAAACAGGACTGTACAATCTTACAGAAACAATAGATCTTTACAATCTTACAGTACAAAAAAAATTAATAATCATAAAAAACAACAGGACTGCACACTGTTACAGCAACAATACGACTGTACAATCTTACAGCAACAACAGGACTGTACAATCTCACAACAACAATAGGACTGTACAATCTTACAGCAACAATAGGCTGTACAATCATACAGTAACAATAGACTGTACAATCATACAGTAACAATAGGACTGTACAATCATACAGTAACAATAGGCTGTATAATCATACAGTAACAATAGGACTGTGCAATCATACAACAATAAGGCTTACAATCCTACAGCAACAATAAGGCTTACAATCCTACAGCAACAATAAGGCTGTACAATCCTACAGCAACAATAGAGCTGTACAATTGTACAGTAGGACTGTAGAATCTTATAGTACAACTGAACTGTACAATCCTACAGTACAACAGAGCTTGTGTACATGTAATAACCATGCAGAATACAATAGGCAAGCTGCTGGAAAAGTTAACTGCCAGAAAAATATCAAGCCAGCTAGAGAGGCAAGGTGTTTTCCCACCTACCCTGGGAGGGTACCATCCAAAAAGAGAAACCTGGACCAATGCAGCAGTTTTTGTCCATGATGTCTATGAAGGTTTCCACTCAGACATTGAAACATTTGCTGCAGCAATTGATCTTGAGGATGCATACAACAGAGTACCATTGGATTTTTTAATGCTTCAGCTTCTTGAATTCAAGATAAGTCCTTTCCTCCTTAGTTGGATCGCTGCAGCCCTCTTCCAACAGAAAGTAGTTTTTAGATGTGGCAGTTGGACTTCGGAACCAATAACAATATATCCTGACCTACCACAGGGATCACCATTATCTCCTTCATTATCTCATATTGTCAACACCCCAACGCCAACTGTAAATCTGGGTTCAGAGACTGGTAAGAATGCAGGCTTTGATCAAATTGTATCCCCAGGTAATTCATTGCCTGCGTTCTTACCAGTCTCTGAACCCAGATTTACAGTTGGCAATGAATTACCTGGGGATACAATTTGATCAAAGCCTAGCTTATACTGAGCACGTAGACCAGGTGATAACAAAGGCCAAGCGAGGTTTGACTGCGATGCGGGTGATAGCGGTGGAAAACTTGAGTGGCACTATCTGTCTTCTTTACGACAGTCTGGTCCTTTCTGTTTTGGAGTATGTGATGGCGATCCTGACTCTCAGCCATAAGCAGATAGAAAGGATGGAAAGGATACAGAATGAAGCTATGCGCATTATTCTTGGATGTACAAGAGATACAGCATGCAGGGCAATGCACTACCTTCTTGATTTTTCAACCATGAGGGACAGAATACAAATTTGCAAAGCACGTGCCTATCTCAGAGACAACGCAAACACACAACATCCACTGCATAGCGAGATTAAGAAGGTAAAGGGCAGCAGGTTAAAAAGAGAAAAAGTCGTTGATGGGTCAAGCTGAAGACATTCTTCGGCAGGTGTGTTCACTTGAGGACTTAGAACCTGGCGAGGAGTGGGTACAAGTGCTAACAGAGTTCTGTACATCCTTTTGAGTGTGCATCCAACTAGACAGGAAATACAGACAAGAAAATCCAGCTGCTGTGGAGGTGGAAGTACAGGCTCTGATCTTCGAGAATTTTTAGAGTATGATGCTGTCATTTACACGGATGGAGTGAGAAGTTCATGGGCCTTCACGGCTCAGACCGGAGAGAAAATTGTGAAGGAAGAGTCTGGCGCTTTTGCTTTGACCACAAGCAGTCTGACTATGGAAGTCATGGCAGTAAGTAAAGCAATAACATGGCTCGAGACACAGACATTCAATAGGGCATGTGTCCTTAGTGACTCAATGAGTATGCTCAGGAGGATAGAGATGGGGTGGGTCCGAAGAGAGTGGCTGCTGTCTCTGGAGCAGTCTCAGCTGGCAAAGATTAGTTTCATCTTCGTGCCAGGGCATGCGATGTACAAGGGAATGAGCAGGCTGACAGGCTTGCAGGTAGGGTTACTGTGGAAGGCGTCCGAGCCATGGACCAGGCAGACATTCTGAATGCTCTACGAGAAGTAAGTCGTTTATGAGAACCAAGCAATGACTGGGAATCTACAACCATGGTCAGGCTGCGAGAACAGCAAGTTAAAAGAGGTGTGGCCAAACAAGAACACTACGCAGGAAGTCAAAAAAGAGTAATAAACCAACACAGAACTGGTGTCGTTAGCCGCTACACGCTGCGGGATTTGCAGAGAAGGGGATCCAAACACTTATGGACTGAATGGTTTGTTGTGCAATGAGGATGATCTGTCGATTAACTAAGAACTGTAAAATCTTACATTAAAATACGGACTGTACAATTTTACAGTATAAGAGAATTGTAGAGTCTTACATTAAAGCAGGACTGTACAATCTAACAGTATAATAGGATCCACTAAAACCACTTTCCACATTCGTGAGGGTTTCTCATGCACGAGTCGCAACGTTATCTATGTGATCATCTGCACAAGTTGTGACATGAGATATATTGGAGAAACAGGTCTACATCTTGGTGACAGATTTAGACAGCACCTATCTGAAATCAACAGTGGTGCCTAGAAACCGGTATCCACACACTTTAACAATTCTGACCAATGTGGCGTGGCAGACATACAGGTCATAGTGCTCAAATCGTGCGAATCACACGAACATGATCGTAAGACATTGGAAAACTGCCTCATCTTCCAGTTGGGTTCACTCTCCCCTCATGGCCTCAATGTCCAACATAGTTTCATTTAACTTCCAACCTCCCCTCCCCCCTTTTCCATCCCCGAAGTTGTATAGCCCACTATAAAAATGTGGTAGCATATCCTTTACAAGACACAGCAATCAACCCCAATATTACTTTTGCCGTTTGTGATTCCTTGGCAAGTCTGCGTTCAGTGGCTTGTCATTGCTTTCTGCGCGACCAGCACTCATGTCATTCTATGCAAACTAACGCAGGGCGGACTGCATTCCAAGCACCTGCCGCTGTGTTCCTATGCGGTATGCGGGAGTGCTTACTACACCTTCACCACAGAGCTGGCTATAGTTCACTGCTAATCCGCTTTTCACCGTTCACTCACATGGGTGTCCCCCCATCACTTCCACCGGGTGGATAAGCCAATCCCTGTCGCCCATTGACCTGTTCAAACCATACATCCAGTTCTTTCCATTCACATCAAACGGTAAGGGCTTAAGGTACATTCGACCAAACCAGGATTCAGATAAGTAACCTTTGTATTTTCATGTAGTGTTCTTCGTGTAGTTGTGTGTCTGTCTGTGTTTGTTTGCTCTGTACTGACGAAGGCTTTAACTGCAATGTCCATTTTGTTTCTTTTAATCATGTTCTAGTAAAGCTCACAATATACTTCTCGTTTCTTGGTGATTCATTTATTGCCAATATAATAGGACAACATACTTAAAAGTAGAACAAACCCTCACAATCATACATTACTAAAACGGCATATGATGTGACACAATGACTTTACATCACTTTACACTATATAAGAAAAGTCAAAATGCTTGTACCATAATGCTCCATTTATAACCGTGCACATGACACTCCACTCTAGCCTCTATAGCCTTTACAAAACCAATGTCTACATAATGTCATGAACAACAATGATATGTGCTATTTTCATTAATCATATTAATGAAGTCAGAACAGGAAATCATATGACAGAAAGTGGGAACTGCACTGTGTTTAGAACACACAGAAAGACAATAAATTAGGTGGTTTACTAGTCTAGTGTTCCTCCTGCTCCTTCAGAGGTGCAGCTTACAACAGAGGGCAGTAGAGGGAGCTGTGTCCCAGGTATGGCATCAAGTAAATTATATACAGGTAAGTAAGTCCCCTGAACATATATTCATGAATAGTGGAAATGATAATGCAAGTCAATTTTAAATAAAATAAATAAAACTTTGCTTAAAAAGTTACTTTCCTCTACAGAAATTTGCAATCAACCCCAGCATTCTTTGGCTGTGATTTTCTGGGCAATTTTTCGCTCAGCAGCGGGCCATAGCTTCCGAACAGCCAACGCTCTTCCCACTGTGAAAATCAATCCAAAGCGGTCTTCTTCCAAATCACCTGTGGTTAGCTTCGAACCCGATATGTCAGGATTGTGAAACTGCACTCCTCTAAGCCACAAGCACCAACAAAACTGTGTTCCATTCATTCATTTTTCATATCCCTACTTCTTTTTGTGAATTGTTTGCTCAAGGGCCCAAGGAATGTGCGTGACAAGGGTTCAAAGAGTTAAGATATATAGTGTCTATAATTAATTTGCAAAAAAGGATATTTTGTTTGTTTATTTGTATCTTTCAAACAATTGTGATATGCATAATTTTCATTTTCTTCAAAGGAATGTAGTGTTGTAGTGTTCTATTTTATATTGAATAGCTTACTAATACCTATTTCGTCCTTTATCAATTTATAACTTTTCCCTGTCATCTATAGCCTATAGAACCTTGTGGTGTAGGACAGGTGGGTCTTGAGCCCGAGGAATTCAGGCCACCTGGCTAGTGTAGTCGCCGCAAACTGTGCAGGTTAGGGTTTTCTCCCCCCCCCCCCCCCCCCCCAAAAAAAATCCACACCTTACCGAGGATTCTAACCCTGGTCTCCCGAAAGAAAACCCTGCATTCTAGTCACTCCTCAAATTTTCAATAACTGACTTAATACCACCAGTATTTCATCTTACGTGTGTAATCCTCTACAAAGGATTTATGTTCTCATGATAAATTGCCTAATTCTATCTCATAGTTCCCCAGGAACAGATATTTCCCACAGCATGACATATATTACAGTATGTACACAGAGACGTACACGGAGGAACTATCTATTGTTATCGATGCACTCAGGCACATGAAGCTGTAGGGAATCAACATCTGGGAAACGTGCAGCACATGATGGGCACTCGTAATCCTGGAAACTTGGGAGTTCTTCTTCATTCAGACGTCCTGGAGTTGATTGTGCAGCCCCACGACCCTGAAGCAGATATAGCACATAGAGATCATTTATATGACGCTGTAATAACTTCTAGTCACATTAACAACAATAACAATAAGAGCACTGACACCGTGAAGTAGATATAGCACAGAGATAGCTGATATCATGCTGTAACAATAGCTTTTAGTCACGTTATAAAAATAATAATAAAAGCACTGACACCATGAAGTAGATATAACATAAAGATAATTTACATCATGCTATAATAACTTCTAGTTACATCAACAACAATACTAACAAAAGCACTGACACCATGAAGTAGATATAGCATAGAGATAACTGATATCATGCTGTAACAATAGCTTTTAGTCACGTTATAAAAATAATAATAAAAGCACTGACACCGTGAAGTAGATATAACATAGAGATAATTTACATCATGCTGTAATAACTTATAGTTTTAGTTAGTTGAATATCCTTTACAGGACGTAGCAGTCAACCCCAGCATTTTTTGGCTGTTCATGATTCCTGCGCAAGTTTACGTTCAGTAGTTTACCATTGCTTTCTGAAAGACCAGCATCCATACCATTTAATAAAAACCAATGTAAGGCAGTCTGCTGCCAAATTGCCCACAGCTGTGTTTCAAACACAGTATGCAGCATTATGAACTGCGTCCGCAACCCCTTCACAACGAAGCCGACTAACTTCTAATTACATTAACAAAAATAATAGGGAATAATAATAATAAGGAATTTAATATTAGGGAATCTCCATGGAAAAGTTGTCAAGCCGTTTGACTCGGGCTCTGAAGGTTGTGGGTTCGATTTCCCGGCCGCGCCGTTCGGTTCATGAGTGAAATTTTTCGGAGACTCCTGTGGGTCGTCGCTAGAGCTATGGAGTTCGTGCTTTGTGTGACGCTTTCCACGCTGCGGAAAGAGGCAGAGCCATATGGGATAAAAACCTGGTGCAATGAAGCCAACCCTGTCGACTTTTAGGCGACTTTTTAACAAAAATAATAATAAAAGCATTGACACTGTGAAGTAGATATAGCACAGTTAAGTTAGTTGCATATCCTTTACATAACATTACAGTCAACCCCAGCGTTTTTGACTGTGATTTCTTGGCATGTTTACGTTCAGTAGTTTGCCATTGCTTTCTGAATGATCGGCACTCATACCATTGTATGAAAATTAGCACAAGGTGGTCTGTTTCCAAATCATCAGCAGCTGTGTTTCGAAAGCAGTATGTGCGATTGTGAATTGCGTCCAGAACTCCTTCGCCACAGTGATGGCTAAGATGTAAATATTTGGACTAAAATCTTCATGGACTGGAACAGATAGAACAACAAAAGTCAGAATACTCAGAGCGTATATGTTTTCTGTGGCAACCTACAGGTAACAACAAAACAGCAAAAATAACAACAAATCAGCTGAAAAGCACATATTCATCTTTGAATATAAATGTTACAGGAGTGTATTAAAAACTCACTGGATGGAAAGGATTCCTCCAACAAGAACTTAATAATGGAGAAACAGTTATTAAAAGAAACAAAAATGAGGAAAATGAAATATTTTGGACATGCAAAAAAGACATGAAAGTCGAAGAAAAGATCATTATGGAGGGTAGAGTACCAGAGAAGAGGAAGACCACAAGGTGGATGGATTCAAGATGGTATAGATAATTTACCGGTCTCCCTGGCCTAGGGGTTAGCAACTTTCTTTGTAATCCCGTTTACCCATGTGAGCAAATGTAGCTGCACGAGAATCAGTAGCGGTTTTCGCCGCGGCCATTACTTATGGGATATGTGAGCCGGCCGCTCAGAAATCAATGGCAAACTACTGAGCGTAATCTTGCGAAGAAATCAAAAACAGCGGTAAAATGCTGGTGTTGACAGCGATGTACTGTAGTATGATATGCGAAGAAAAAACAACTAGATAATTTACACATGACAGCAACAGAGGCAGGACATTTGGCTTCTAACAGAGAGACATTTAAAAAAAATTGTCATGGGGGGAGGGTGTCAAGTTCTGCTTAGGGGACAAGCCACTGGATGAGAGAACTGTCTTGTAATACACACCTGTGATGGATACGCAGCCGAGGTAGGCTCTCTGTAATCCTGCATTTGTGCCCCCCTGCGGTAATCTGGTGATGCCTGATGCCAGGCATCCTGCCTCTGATCTGGCATCTGCCTGTAATCTTGTGCTAAAGGTGGTGTGGTCCTCAAAAGCGGTGCCACCTCATAATTCTGCTGTTGAAAAAAGAAAAATAATCATCACTGTCATCATCAGCAAATGCTTTGCTTACTGACGTGGGAGATAATGCTTCATTGCACTCTCAAATTCCAGCAAAATTTATCAACTCATGTACCAATATCTTTTCATGCTATGATGTGAGGACTCGCCTCTTGCGGCCTTCTTCTATTTCTCTTTCCATTAATCTTACTGTTACAATACGTCCCAGTTTTTCTCTTCTTCTAATGTGACCAATACATGTTGACTGCATCTGCTCAATGTTTGTGATAAGTTTTTGTGTCTTGACCTTATTAATAACATTTACATTATTCATTTTATCTGTATGTGGCATCTTTACCATTCTTCTGTACAACTACATTTCTGTGGCTTTAAGAGATTTTCTTTCTTAGTGAGGATTTCCATTTCAACTTCTTCGTTATCAGCATATTGTTTTCCAAAACGGTGTTTACCCCTTTTATTTATGAATATCTTTGACATACACATCCAACCTATTGTTCTTCGGTGATAAAATCTTCATGAATGGTCAACATTTTCAAAACAACAGGTGCATGAAACTGTATTTGCATTCACATATGCATGCTGCAATTATCGTCTCCCATTCACAGAAATCAAGCTAGATGAATATGCCACATAATGACATGTTATGAATTATCATCAACAATTTCTAACCTGTCTTATTTCACTTTGTGACTTTATGACTTACCCTTGTATTACGCCAACCACCTTTTCTATTCCAGGCATCTGAGATTTATGAGGGTTAGTGAACCCCAGATTTCATTATCATCATCATTATCATGTGGCCTGCCAGCTGGCATAAGTGTTCATATCTCTCCACAAATCTGTTTTTGGTGTTCTGGATCAACTCTGTTGATGATAATCCTTCATGCCACTATCTCAGTAAATCCTGCATCATTTCCTTGGTCTGCCTCTGCCTCTTTTCCCATTGATCTTTCCAGTTTTCATGTTCTCCAATGCCTTTCTTCTCATCACATGACCAAACCGGCTAAATTAAAACCAATACAATCCTGCCACTACTGGGATTTGAACCTCCGATCTATGTGTTGGTAAGCCAGTACTTTATTCACAATACTACCATATAAGCATGTTGAGATATAGTTAAAAATGCTGCTTTTCATTGACGTCTTCAACCAGCACAGTCCCGACAAGCAAGTTAAAATCTTTCATGTCCAGCTTTCACATATTATCAGGAAATTATTACTTCTCCAATAGCCACACAAGAGGAACACTATATATAATACAATACATCAGCTGATGATCACTTGCATGTATCATTACATGGCATTATGTCATAGAATGGAAGTTCAGGTGTATCATTACATGGCATTATGTCATAGAATGGAAGTTCAGGTGTATCATTGCATGGCATTATGTCATAGAATGGAAGTTCAGGTGTATCATTGCATGGCATTATGTCATAGAATGGAAGTTCAGGTGTATCATTGCATGGCATTATGTCATAGAATGGAAGTTCAGGTGTATCATTACATGGCATTATGTCATAGAATGTAAACCCAGGTGTATCATTACATGGCATTATGTCATAGAATGGAAACCCAGGTGTATCATTACATGGCATTATGTCATAGAATGTAAACCCAGGTGTATCATTACATGGCATTATGTCATAGAATGGAAGTTCAGGTGTATCATTACATGGCATTATGTCATAGAATGTAAACCCAGGTGTATCATTACATGGCATTATGTCATAGAATGGAAGTTCAGGTGTATCATTACATGGCATTATGTCATAGAATGTAAACCCGGGTGTATCATTACATGGCATTATGTCATAGAATGGAAGTTCAGGTGTATCAATACATGGCATTATGTCATAGAATGGAAGTTCAGGTGTATCATTACATGGCATTATGTCATAGAATGTAAACCCAGGTGTGTCATTACATGGCATTATGTCATAGAATGGAAGTTCAGGTGTATCATTACATGGCATTATGTCATAGAATGGAAGTTCAGGTGTATCATTACATGGCATTATGTCATAGAACGGAAGTTCAGGTGTATCATTACATGGCATTATGTCATAGAATGGAAGTTCAGGTGTATCATTACATGGCATTATGTCATAGAATGTAAACCCAGGTGTATCATTACATGGCATTATGTCATAGAATGGAAGTTCAGGTGTATCATTACATGGCATTATGTCATAGAATGTAAACCCAGGTGTATCATTACATGGCATTATGTCATAGAATGGAAGTTCAGGTGTATCAATACATGGCATTATGTCATAGAATGGAAGTTCAGATGTATCATTACATGTCATTATGTCATAGAATGTAAACCCAGGTGTATCATTACATGGCATTATGTCATAGAATGTAAACCCAGGTGTATCATTACATGGCATTATGTCATATAATGTAAACCCAGGTGTCACAGAATGGAAGTTCAGGTGTATCATTACATGGCATTATGTCATAGAATGTAAACCCAGGTGTATCATTACATGGCATTATGTCATAGAATGTAAACCCAGGTGTCACAGAATGGAAGTTCATGTGTATCATTACATGGCATTATGTCATAGAATGGAAGTTCAGGTGTATCATTACATGGTGTTATATCATAGAATGGTAGCTAGGGTTTCATAGAATGGAAGCTTAGGTGTATCATTACACGGCATTGTATAATAGAATGGAAGTTCAGGTGTCACAGAATGGAAGTTCAGGTGTATCATTACATGGCATTATGTCATAGAATGGAAACCCAGGTGTCACAGAATGGAAGTTCATGTGTATCATTACATGGCATTGTGTCATAGAATGGAAGTTCAGGTGTATCATTACATGGCATTATGTCATAGAATGGAAGTTCAGGTGTCACAGAATGGAAGTTCAGGTGTATCATTACATGGCATTATGTCACAGAATGGAAGTTCAGGTGTATCATTACATGGCATTATGTCATAGAATGGAAACCCAGGTGTATCATTACATGGCATTATGTCATAGAATGTAAACCCAGGTGTCACAGAATGGAAGTTCATGTGTATCATTACATGGCATTATGTCATAGAATGGAAGTTCATGTGTATCATTACATGGCATTATGTCATAGAATGGAAACCCAGGTGTATCATTACATGGCATTCTGTCATAGAATGGAAGTTCATGTGTATCATTACATGGCATTATGTCATAGAATGGAAACCCAGGTGTATCATTACATGGCATTATGTCATGGAATGGAAGTTCAGGTGTATCATTACATGGCATTATGTCATAGAATGGAAACCCAGGTGTCACAGAATGGAAGTTCATGTGTATCATTACATGGCATTATGTCATAGAATGGAAGTTCATGTGTATCATTACATGGCATTATGTCATAGAATGGAAACCCAGGTGTATCATTACATGGCATTATGTCATAGAATGGAAACCCATGTGTATCATTACATGGCATTATGTCATAGAATGGAAGTTCAGGTGTATCATTACATGGCATTATGTCATAGAATGGAAGTTCATGTGTATCATTACATGGCATTATGTCATAGAATGGAAGTTCATGTGTATCATTACATGGCATTATGTCATAGAATGGAAGTTCAGGTGTATCATTACATGGCATTATGTCATAGAATGGAAACCCAGGTGTATCATTACATGGCATTATGTCATAGAATGTAAACCCAGGTGTCACAGAATGGAAGTTCATGTGTATCATTACATGGCATTATGTCATAGAATGGAAGTTCAGGTGTATCATTACATGGCATTATGTCATAGAATGGAAGTTCAGGTGTATCATTACATGGCATTATGTCATAGAATGGAAACCCATGTGTATCATTACATGGCATTATGTCATAGAATGGAAGTTCAGGTGTATCATTACATGGCATTATGTCATAGAATGGAAGTTCATGTATATCATTACATGGCATTATGTCATAGAATGGAAGTTCATGTGTATCATTGCATGGCATTATGTCATAGAATGGAAGTTCATGTGTATCATTACATGGCATTATGTCATAGAATGGAAGTTCAGGTGTATCATTACATGGCATTATGTCACAGAATGGAAGTTCAGGTGTATCATTACATGGCATTATGTCATAGAATGGAAGTTCAGGTGTATCATTACATGGCATTATGTCATAGAATGGAAGTTCAGGTGTATCATTACATGGCATTATGTCATAGAATGGAAGTTCAGGTGTATCATTACATGGCGTTATGTCATAGAATGGAAGTTCAGGTGTATCATTGCATGGCATTATGTCATAGAATGGAAGTTCAGGTGTATCATTACATGGCATTATGTCATAGAATGGAAGTTCAGGTGTATCATTACATGGCATTATGTCATAGAATGGAAGTTCAGGTGTATCATTACATGGTGTTATATCATAGAATGGTAGCTAGGGTTTCATAGAATGGAAGTTCAGGTTTATCATTACATGGTGTTATATCATAGAATGGTAGCTAGGGATTCATAGAATGGAAGCTTAGGTGTATCATTACACGGCATTGTATAATAGAATGGAAGTTCAGGTGTCACAGAATGGAAGTTCAGGTGTATCATTACGTGGCATTATGTCATAGAATGAAATTTCAGGTGCTGCTGGATTGATAACAACTGTCAGGAAGGTATAATTGTTTACAAAGTATATTTCATTCCTGCAGCAACAGTTCATTATACTTTGGTTCACACTAAAAGACACATACTCAATGTAATGTACATCTCACAAACAATATCTGAACTACGTAAAAATATTTTAAATATATTCTGAATTATCTAATATATCAAAACAATGTTTTCCAATAGTGAATTTGAATAACAAAGACACAAATCATAGATTGTACGAGTTATTGCCTGGCTTATTTCGCTGCATCTTGTCAGGTATATACTGCAGAAGTCACACTATTTTGTATATGAAACAATATGCGACAAGCGCTTTTCACGTGTTGTTTCATACACAAAATAGTCGTTTGTTAAAGTTTGCAGAAGCCATAATGATTAATCTACATTAGCCAGTTTTGTGCAAACAGAAAGACATGATAGTCCATTTAAAATTACGATAGTAAACAATTGATATTACTGTGCGATCATGTGTATATTTCAGCTTGGAAGATGTATCTAATTATTTTACTCTATGTTGTGTGACTTCTGCAGTATGTACCTGATGAGATGCAGCGAAATATGCCAGACAATAAATCGTTCAATCTATGGTTTGTGCCTTCGTTATCTAATATATATTTTGAATCTATCCTGAACTATCTAATATATAAATACTAAAGCAAGATTCCACACTCTTGAGTTTGCCATGTGTATTTTGAAAGAGCTTATCATTCCCAATGTCTGTCCCCCAAAAGACTCCATGTACACTACTAATGTGGACCTATCAACTTAATTTCTTCTTAGCTTCATTTAATTTACACAACATCCATGCCCCATGAATTAATCTTGCTAAGTGCACTTTGTTAGCCTTGCCTCAACCCCCTACCCTGATAATCACATACATCCTGATCCATCTAAGGGACATAAACGTGGATCATATCAACAATAACAAAGTACAAATTACAAGACTTACAGCCGTTCCTGCCTGAAATCGCCGTTGCATATCATTGATCTGTTTCTGATTGTAACTTTCCAGTTCTTTTGCCACGATTGTGTACTGTTCTTGCAAATTATGAAGATCCTGCATGAGTTTGGTGTTCATTTCTACCAGTTCGTTCTTCTCTTCTGCTATCTTATTTCTAGCCTCTCTTTCAGCTGTGAAATCACTCCGATACAAGTCAGCCTGGGCAAAGAGTGCAATGTTACAATATGCATGAAGCTATGATGTACATGTGACAACATCAATGATGTCTCATAGCTTTCTCAACATGCCCCGATGTTTGGTGGGACAATGCAATGTTACAGTATGCATGAAGCTATGATGTACATGTGAAAACATCAATGATGTTTCATAGCTTTCTCAACATGCCCCGATGTTTGGTGGGACAATGCAATGTTACATATGCATGAAGCTATGATGTACATGTGAAAACATCAATGATGTCTCATAGCTTTCTCAACATGCCCCGATGTTTGGTGGGACAATGCAATGTTACAGTATGCATGAAGCTATGATGTACATGTGAAAACATCAATGATGTCTCATAGCTTTCTCAACATGCCCCGATGTTTGGTGGGACAATGCAATGTTACAGTATGCATGAAGCTATGATGTACATGTTAAAACATCAATGATGTCTCATAGCTTTCTCAACATGCCCTGATGTTTGGTGGGACAATGCAATGTTACAATATGCATGAAGCTATGATGTACATGTGAAAACATCAATGATGTCTCATAGCTTTCTCAACATGCCCCGATGTTTGGTGGGACAATGCAATGTTACAGTATGCATGAAGCTATGATGTACATGTTAAAACATCAATGATGTCTCATAGCTTTCTCAACATGCCCCGATGTTTGGTGGGACAATGCAATGTTACAGTATGCATGAAGATATGATACAAGTGTAACAAGCAACATCAATAGTGTCTTATAGTTTTCTCAACATGTCCCAATGTCTGGTGGGACAATGCTATGTTACACTAGGCATGAAGATATGATATACGTATACCAACATCAATTATGTCTTGAAGTTTTCCTAAAATGTAAAAGACATAGCTTATGATATGATGCTTATCTGAGTCTGTTTTTATGTATTATTCTTCTTCTTCTGCATTCATCCAGAGTGTTTTTTCAGATGTAATTGCGTTGTGCCTGCTTAATTGCGCCTTTAGGCCGAAACATCTGACTTCTGCGGGTGTTTGTTAACCAAATTAATCTTTCCGGGGGTATTTTTATGTATAATAATTAAACTGAAGTGATTCTGACATCTAATGAGAATAAAGTCCTATCAGCTTTCACTTTGTGTCTACAAACAGAGAAGTTTAGGCTATAGAGTTATAGGATAAGCAAGAAACATGAAGAAATTCAGTCACAGGTTTATTAAAGAAACAAATAAATAAATTCAAATAAGGGTTTACTAAAGAAAAAGATGCATAAATTCAATCAGATGTATACTAAAGAAATAGATGGATAAATTCAGTCAAGGATTTACCAAATAGATGGATATATTAAATCAAGGGTTTACCAAAGAAATAGATGGATAAATTAAATCAAATATATACTAAAGAAACTAATAGACTACAATGGCTGGGGCATATAGAAAGAATGGAAGATAATAGGGAAACAAAACTCGCTTACACTCAGGAAATAAATGACCGTAGACCCCGAGGTAGACCAAGAAGACGATGGAGAGATAATATATATACAGACCTACAAGCACTTGGAATCAACGACTGGCAAGAGAGGGTCAACCAGAGAGACGAATGGAGACGGATTGCAGATACAATCCGTCTCCATTCGTCTCTCCAGCAAAGAACCTCAATGGCTCGGAACGCTGAAGAAGAAGAATATACTAAAGAAACAGACAGATAAATTAAATCAAGAGTGTACTCAAGAAACAGATGGATAAATTCAGACAAGGGTTTGCTACAAAAATAGATGGATAGATGCAATCAAGAGCATATGAAATAAAAAGCAGAAGAAATTCAATTAAGGGTACTAAATAAAAAGGAAATAAAGAAACACACAAGTAGATTCTATTACCAAATCAGAGAGAGTAGCTATTTAGTCACGCCTACCTTTTACACGTAATATTTATTACCTTTCAGATAGTGTAGCCATTTAGTCATGCCTACCTTTCACACGTAATATTTATTACCCGTCAGATAATGTAGTTATTTAGTCATGTCTACCTTTTACATGCAATATTTATTACCAAATCAGAGAATGTAGTTATTTATTCATGCCTACCTTTCACACATAATAATTATTACCCTTCAGAAAGTGTAGTAATTTATTCATGCCTACTTTTTACATGTAATATTTGTTGCTTTTCAGGAAGGTTGTTATTTATTCATGCCTACTTTTTACATGTAATATTTATTACCTTTCAAAAAGTAATTATTTATTTATGCCCATGTTTTACTGTAATATTTATTATCTTTCCAGATACAGCAGTTATTTAATAATGTCTACCTTTTACATGCAATATTTCTTATCTTTACAAAGTGTAGTTAATTACTCATGTCTACCTTTAACATGTAATATTTATTATCTTTTCAGACAGAGTAGTTATTTATTCATTGTCAACTTTTGACATATTTAATACCTTTTTAAGACACTGCAGTTATTTATTCATGCCCTTTATGTAATTTAATTTGGACATTTGGACTTCCAGTCCTCAACATGGCGGACAGGCATGTGAACCGTTAAGCCTCTGGAGTGTTTATGCTTCTGGCTACGGTTTGCAGTCGCATTTTCCTCATGTTGGACTGCTATTGAGTTGAGTGTGTGGCGCGACACTGTGAGCTGTGAATTTTGTTTGGAATGTTTTTAATCTGTCTGTAGTTGTTGTAGCATGAACTGCATGTTCGGAACAATAGGGCTTGGCCTGGAGCTTGGAATTGACTGGAATGTCTTTCCGTTTCACTAATGCATTTTCCTCGGAGATTCCTGGGGTCATCGCTGGAGCTATGGTGTTCGTGCTTTGTGCTATACTTTCAGTAGGCTGCCCTGCCGAAAGGGACTGAGCCATATGGGATAACTCCTGAGGCAATGAAGTCAATCTTTTTGACTTTTAATGCAGTAATGTGTGGCAGCCGGTTTTCTAGTGACTGCCGCTTACATCGACAATGAACTGTATTTTTCGTGGAGGACTTTTGTGTTGGAATTCTAACGGCGGCATTATGCACAGTGTACCTGTGCGGGCTATTGGCTTGTCGAGACTCCTGTCTATTCCACTTTTCACATAGGGCAGTGAGGAACATTTCATGCGATATTCACCGGCACAGAAACAGAGCTTAATGGTGACGACTTGTTGCCGTGAAGCTGGAACAACGACTGACTAACTAACTATGTAAATTCATTTGGTGCTGTGATTAATTTCCTTAAATTTATATCGCTTTTCGTTTTCTATATTAAAATTTTAATTTGTGCTAAACATTCCATAATTACATCACTTAATTTATTTAGTTTTGCCAGGGCTTTTTCCCTGACCAAAACAAAAAAACCAAGAACATGTAGTTTGAAAGGAAAATCATTTACTCACACATCATTACAACTGACCTGAAACTGGAGAAGTTGTATATTTTCATCCTTTTCATTTTTAACTTTAGCCAGTAGTTCATCTCTGTGAGCAATCGCCTCATCTGCTGCAATGACCTGTGCTGTTAGACGATTGATCTCCTCCATGGTTTCTTTCCTGACTTTTGTAGGCGGCTGTCTTTCCTGCTCAAAATGTGTGAACAATCAAAGATTGAATGGCTTTGTGATTGAAAATGGAGTGAACAAAAACAAGTTCTTAAGGACATCTGCAGTCAAAACAAAATGGAGGGAAATGTAGATTACAGATCTTGGAACAGTTGAGTGAACAATATGTGTCACTAAATATACATTCATCTTCTTCAATTCCATAATATCATCTGAAGATCATAGTGCAACCATAATGCAAACATAATATTGAAGACGATATCTTCACTATTCTTCATCTTCAACAATACATATAAATGAGGCAATAATGTTGCCTGTCCAGTTTTTAATGTTATCAGTTGAGGATTCTTTCATCCACTCTTTAAGCTCTTCCCTGGACGATGAGTCTACAAGAAACCATGAGGCATTCCACAACCAAACCAGGCCAGTCTGTGAGGATGATAGCCTACAACATTGAGATTCATAGTCTACAGGAGACTATGGTGCATTCCACAACCAAACCAGGCCAGTCTGTGAGGATGATAGCCTACAACATTGAGATTCATAGTCTACAGGAGACTATGGTGCATTCCATAAACAAACCAGGCCAGTCTTTGAGGATGATAGCCTACAACATTGAGATTCATAGTCTACAGGAGACTATGGTGCATTCCATAAACAAACCAGGCCAGTCTTTGAGGATGATAGCCTAACAACATTGAGATTCATAGTCTACAGGAGACTATGGTGCATTCCATAAACAAACCAGGCCAGTCTTTGAGGATGATAGCCTAACAACATTGAGATTCATAGTCTACAGGAAACTATGGTGCATTCCATAAACAAACCAGGCCAGTCTTTGAGGATGATAGCCTAACAACATTGAATTCATAGTCTACAGGAAACTATGGTGCATTCCATAAACAAACCAGGCCAGTCTTTGAGGATGATAGCCTACAACATTGAGATTCATAGTCTACAGGAAACTATGGTGCATTCCATAAACAAACCAGGCCAGTCTTTGAGGATGATAGCCTAACAACATTGAGATTCATAGTCTACAGGAGACTATGGTGCATTCCATAAACAAACCAGGACAGTCTTTGAGGATGATAGCCTACAACATTGAGATTCATAGTCTACAGGAAACTATGGTGCATTCCATAAACAAACCAGGCCAGTCTTTGAGGATGATAGCCTAACAACATTGAGATTCATAGTCTACAGGAGACTATGGTGCATTCCATAAACAAACCAGGACAGTCGTTGAGGATGATAGCCTACAACATTGAGATTCATAGTCTACAGGAGACTATGGTGCATTCCATAAACAAACCAGGCCAGTCTTTGAGGATGATAGCCTAACAACATTGAAATTCATAGTCTGCAGGAGACTATGGTGCATTCCATAAATAAACCAGGCCAGTCTTTGAGGATGATAGCCTACAACATTGAGATTCATAGTCTACAGGAGACTATGGTGCATTCCATAAACAAACCAGGCCAGTCTTTGACGTTTCATTGCTGACAAGAGAGTTTCTTGGTAATGTATATGTCTTTACAGTATAAATAGAACTGCAACACTTTAAAAAACAATGCTTGCCTGCCAGTCTGGATATCACAGGTTCAAATTTGCATCAAGGCAATTATTTAACTGAAGTTCCCAGGTCGACTCAGCCTAAAATAGATACCATGAAATGTCTTGGGAAAATAAAGGCAGTCGATGTGACATTGACCAGATCTTCCCTAAGGCACTGATTAGTCTATACAAAACTTGGAACTGGCACCATATGGTCAGGGGGTGGAGGGGATGTGGTAGCCTACTGGCTAGACGCTTGCCAATATTTTGTTTTACTGACCTGATTTCCTAGATCGACCCAGCCTAAAATGCATACCAGAAAATATTTTGGAAAGTAAAGGTGAGTGGTGTGATATTGACCATATCACTCACCAAGTGCCGATTGGTATATACAGATATGGGTCTAGCACTGTTTGCCCAAGGCACCTTAAAGCCTGTTAAAAGAGTACTCAACTTTTATTTACCATAGCTGTTTAAACACCGAGGGTCCTTTTATTTTTTCATGTGAATAATAGATAAATGTGTATTATGTTAACAGTAGAAAATACACTTGTCTACTGGAACAATGATTTTGAAAATATTTGACAACTCTGATTACAAACCATTTGTAGACGATAGCTTTCAAATGTCTCCTGTAGCTCCTTGTAGTCAGTGACCAGGGCACTAAATGAGTACTGAAGCTGTTCATACTGACCTCTGTGTGGGAATCGGGAGAAATAAAATAAATCAATGACTGACTCTGGCAGGTGAGTTGGAATTGATCATATGCATAAATGTATAAGAAGATTAGTTAGCTGACAGATTATCATAATTGCATATCAAAGCATTTATTTCATAATTGCTTGAATCTCACCATCACTATCTCCCTCAGTGTGTAGTGGCTGACGATACCAGTTCTGTGTTGATTGACTACTTTTTCTTTGGCTTCCTGCACAGTGCTCTTGTCTGGATTCACCCCTTTTCACTTGATGTTCTTGAAGTCTAGCCAAGATGTTAGGCCTTCACATATTCTAGGCCATATATATGAGGTGTGGTGGTTGGTTCCTTTCCTCATCTCTTTTCTTTCCCAGAAATTCTGAAAATTGACTGGCAACCATTGTTATGAGGCTGGGTCAACTCCAGAGCCATTCCAGTTGGGAAAACATGTGTGCCTCAGTTAGGGATTAAACCTGGACCACTGCCTTGGCAGACCAGCAACTGACCACTAAGCCACTGCAGCTCCCACGCACATATTGGTACCATTCATTAAAATGTTTCACTGCTGCCAGCGTTTCAAGCGATTTCAAATTTCAACGGTCTTTCATTTATTTTCATTAGTGTTAGACAAGACAAATACAGCTTTTTAAGTAGTCAAAAACACACCGATGATGTACAGAGGCAAATGGCTACAAGAGAAAGAAATGTATAGACTGGGTTGCTCTGATGTGATTTTAAAAAGTGTTGTAATAGTATAGGCTGTATCTGAAACAAAATGTTTCTTAATTAAATGTGGTAATGAGTCACCACTTGTCAAGCCCAATAAAGATTCCACTTAAAAAGCTGCATTTGTCTTGTCTGCCCACTGGCAGACTCCAGGAAACTGTGCAGGTTATCTTCAGGCTCATGCCTCAAGATGCATTGAGTAAATCAATGACACTGAGAAGTGGGAATGATCAGCTTTACAAATCATCGAAAATGAGAAGTGGAATCGATCAGGTTTAAAAATCAATGAAAATGAGAAGTGGGACTGATCAGTTTTAAAAATCAATGACAATGAGAGGTGGAATTGATTAGCTTTACAAATCAATTACAATGAGAGGTGGAATTAATCAGCTTTATAAATCAATGACAATGAGAGGTGGAATTGATCAGCTTTATAAATCAATTACAATGAGAGGTGGAATTAATCAGCTTTATAAATCAATTACAATGAGAGGTGGAATTGATCAGCTTTATAAATCAATTACAATGAGAGGTGGAATTAATCAGCTTTATAAATCAATGACAATGAGAGGTGGAATTGATCAGCTTTATAAATCAATTACAATGAGAGGTGGAATTGATCAGCTTTATAAATCAATGACAATGAGAGGTGGAATTGATCAGCTTTATAAATCAATGACAATGAGAGGTGGAATTAATCAGCTTTATAAATCAATGACAATGAGAGGTGGAATTGATCAGCTTTATAAATCAATGACAATGAGAGGTGGAATTGATCAGCTTTATAAATCAATGACAATGAGAGGTGGAATTGATCAGCTTTATAAATCAATGACAATGAGAGGTGGAATTGATCAGCTTTATAAATCAATGACAATGAGAGGTGGAATTGATCAGCTTTATAAATCAATGACAATGAGAGGTGGAATTAATCAGCTTTATAAATCAATGACAATGAGAGGTGGAATTGATCAGCTTTATAAATCAATGACAATGAGAGGTGGAATTGATCAGCTTTATAAATCAATTACAATGAGAGGTGGAATTGATCAGCTTTATAAATCAATGACAATGAGAGGTGGAATTGATCAGCTTTATAAATCAATGACAATGAGAGGTGGAATTGATCAGCTTTATAAATCAATGACAATGAGAGGTGGAATTAATCAGCTTTATAAATCAATGACAATGAGAGGTGGAATTGATCAGCTTTATAAATCAATGACAATGAGAGGTGGAATTGATCAGCTTTATAAATCAATGACAATGAGAGGTGGAATTGATTAGCTTTACAAATCAATGACAATGAGAGGTGGAATTAATCAGCTTTATAAATCAATTACAATGAGAGGTGGAATTGATCAGCTTTACAAGAACACAATCGCAGGTGACAAAAGAACACTGCATCCGGAGCCTTGCGCGCACATACAAACAACAAAGAAAATACAAATATTTACTTAAATACGATTACTGTTGTTAAAACGACTCTACAGGGGAGGTAAGAACTTACATAATATAAATGCATTCACCCCCTGCTGTGTATCCGTCTTGTAATTATAGAGGGGTTTGCATGTTCCAAGAACTATCAGTAGGGTCTCCAATGACGGATCGCAGATACCAAACAAAGTGATACTTAAACCTACTGCATAAAGGTAGACTAGGAACAGCAAAGCCAAAAAAATGCTTGTCGAAGTTAATATAACTGTTTTCCTGCATTAAAGCTACTGGCATTACAAAGTATACGTGTTGTTCGTACATCAAGAATGATGATGACCATTCATTTCATCCAGTGGGGTTTGAAAGTATGGAGCCGTGAGTTTTAAGATGGCTGATAAAGCCTATTTTGGCTCGAAATGTTCTTTGTCAATGTGGGCAAAGAATGCTTGACGTTCCAGGAGGAGGATATCCTGCAGTGGTTTTTCTGTCCAGCCTTTTCTTCACAGCTCTTGCAGTCCTGGTTGCTTCACAAGTGGCTGCACCCTTGTGTAATGATGTACGCCACGAATTTCGGTCTTTGGCAGCAGTCTCCCAGGTGTCATGATGAATTTCAAAAGCTTTCAGTGAGATTTTCAGAGTGTCATTAAAGCGTTTCCTCTGGCCGCCTTAGGTGCATTAACCATAACGCAGCTTGGCATAAAAAATTATAATATATACAGGGGATATACAAAGTATATAAGAACTTACTTAATATAACTGTTTTCCTGCTGTGATTTCTGCTGCTGATTGATCTGTGATCGGAAATGTTGGTTCAAGATTTGTGCTTCCTGAATGTGGTCATTATTTTCTTTTCTCAGTGCTTGGTTGATGTTATCCAGCTCCATGATTCTGTTATCCTTGTGGTGCAAAGCAGCTTTGGCTGCAGACAACTTGTTCTGGGCTTCATCGACTTCTCTTATGAGCGAAAGGACTTGAGACCGAAGGATGGATACATCTTCTGTGTTACTGGCCTGAATGGGCTAAAATGGAGACCATAAATTCAACAATAAAACCACATCTCCACAACTTCCACATAACTCCTCACTAGTCTGCTAATTGTGCATGATTTGTTTCCACAAATCAGAATTGGCTAAATATAGTCCATGAGAACTCTTTTTTATTATCTTGGTTGACAAAGATATATTGTAGAGAGTACACTTCAATTTGTGAAATACTGATACATTTAACTTCATGAATACATCTTCCATCCGCTGTAATTAAAGTACCCAGACATTTAAAATCATTGACTTGTTTCAGACTAGTTCCATCCCCTTTGATGTGGCAAGTGGGAAGACATTTTTTTTGTGTAAGTACAATTACTACAGTTTTTCTGTTATTCAGATAAAAACCTTTGTTTTGACTTTCTATTGCAATTATATCTATTATTTTTTTTAATCTATTATTTCTTGTAAATGAGTCTCCTTTTCGGCAGTCAACTTCAGGTCATCAGATCAGTTATCAGTTATCAGTTGCACTCCGGACAGGTCCATAGGTGCTCAGATCCTCCCCCCAGCATATGCATCAGCGTCCGGTGGCTAATAGTGCCAGTTTTGTGTTGGTTGACGAGGCGCTTTGTTTTCCCGATGTACCTCTCGCGTCTGGCTGTGCCGATTCTTACTCCCAGGTCTTTCATCCTGGACAGCGATGACGTCAAAGTCCTCTGTTCTCGCCATATCTTTAAGGACGTTAATAACATCGGCACGATCCATGGGCTGGCCATCTACAGGGGGTGCAGAGCCAGCCAGTTTGTCAGCTCGTTCATTTCCCTCGACTCCCGCATGTCCCGGGACGAAGATGAAGGTGACTTTACGGACAACAGACTTTCGCAGCGATTCAGTCCACTGTCTACGTACAGATCCAGCTTCGACCTTCTGAATCATGCTCATTGAATCACTTAGTACACACACGTTGGTATAATGCTGTGACTCCAGCCATATGAAAGCCTGTGTAACTGCCATCACCTCCATCGTCATGCTGCTCGTGGTCATAGAGTGGGCTCCACTAGATTCTTGAACGGTTCGGCCCGCTGAACGGGCTGTAAATGCCCACGCACTTCTCTGCTGCTTTAAAACAGATCCATCTGTATAGATGAGCACTTCGGGGCTATCTGAGTGTTCATAGATGAGCGCGTTAACCTCTGCATTGACAGCGGCAGGGTTCTGCTCTCTGCACCGTCTGTCGAGTGTGATAATGCAGGAGAAAGTGCACTTAAAAGCTGGAGGCACCGGCACCCATTCCTTGCCGGGGTTGATACTGGTAAGACTGCAGACCTGTCTGACGACATCTTCCGCCCGACCCATCCATGATTTGCCCCTCTTTAGCCTGTCACCCTTTTCTCTGAATATAGCGTCATGCAGAGGGTGCTGCTCATCTGCACTTATTTTTAAGTATTCACGAGCTCTCCAGATCTTGATCCTGTGTTCCATTGTTGGGAAGTCAAGGAGGTATCTCATTGCTACACAGCTAGTGTCTCTCGTGCAGCCCAAAATGATGCGCATGGCTTCGTTTTGTACCTTTTCAAGTCTTCCAATCTGTGTAGGGCTGACAGTGAGGATGGCCAGGGCATACTCGATGCGTGAAAGCACAAGTCCTTGGAACAGAAGTATTAGCAGTATTTGCTCAATATTGGCAGTCGCCATGATTCTCATTGCTGACAAACCTTTTCGAGCCTTCGTTATGACATAATCGACATGATCTCTGAAGGACAGGCTACGATCAAGCCTCACACCAAGATATGTCATTGACTGGGTTCTACTCAAACTGCTCCCATCCATTCTTACTGCCGGCAGGTCTGTTTTCACAATATGGTTGTTTAGTGAGAACCATGTAACCGTTGCCTTTGCAGGGTTGACAAGGGCATCGGCATCAGCACACCATGAGGAAATTCGATCTAGTTCGCCCTGCATATAGTTGGCAACCGCCTGTCTATCTCGACCCTGTCGATACACGAGGATGTCGTCAACGAATGATAGAGTCCTACCCCTCCCATCCAACTGTTGTTCAGTGATCGGCACTGTATACACGTTGAATAGTACTGGTGACAGTGGTGAACCCTGCGGCAATCCTGGACATATCGTTATCGGCTCAGAAGACCAACTCCCGCATCTTAGCACCACCTTCCTTTGGAGCAGAACTGCAGCTATCTATCGTACAAGGTGAGGGGAAACTTTCAGTCTGAGGAGGGTTTGCATCAAGTGCTTGAAAGATACTCTGTTATATGCGTCCTCTAAGTCTATGGCGGCCGCACATGTCTCTTCTCTGACCTGAAATTCTTCGTAAACATCTTGAGCAAAGACCGCTGCATTCAGCCATGACTCTTTGTTACGTCTGTTTCCTCCAAGTGTGGGCGGGAAGCAGCCGAGCTGTTCCAAGTCCCAAGCAAGTCTGTGTGCGACAATTTTCTCCAGTAGCTTGCCAGCAGTATTCTGCATCGTAATGATTCTGTAGCCGCTTATCTTGGAATGGTCTTTGTTCGGTTTTGGCAGCGGCAGCAAATAGCTGTGTAGCCATTCTTCTTTGACCTGACTCCTCTGGATACTGGTGTTGAATTCTCTGGCCAGTTCTTCCATGTCATCATCTGATATCACCAGTAGGTCACCATATCGGATGCCGTCTGGGCCTGGGGCGGTGTTAGGTAACAGTTGTGATTGTCCATTCTTCGTCTGTCCCGACCCCCTCGCACAACTGAGAGAGTGTTGTTGTGGTCCTCTGTCTGGCGTCATCAGATCTCTGAAGGACAGGCTACGATCAAGTGTATACGGGTCATCAGAATAATGTGGCACATTTACATTATTCCCACCAACTGGAATGTCCAGAGAGAGAGAGAGAGAGAGAGAGAGAGAGAGAGAGAGAGAGAGAGAGAGAGAGAGAGAGAGAGAGAGAGAGAGAGAGAGAGAGAGAGATAAAGAGAGATAGAGATAAAGAGAGAGAGAGATAAAGAGAGAGAGAGAGAGATATAAAGATAAAGAGAAAGAGAGAGATATAAAGAGAGAGAGAGAGATATAAAGAGAGAGAGAGAGATAAAGAGAGAGAGAGAGAGAGATAAAGAGAGAGAGAGAGAGAGATAGAGAGAGAGAGAGAGAGAGAGAGAGAGAGAGAGAGAGAGAGAGAGAGAGAGAGAGAGAGAGAGAGAGAGAGAGATAATGTATGTATGAGTAAATGTTTGTTGGTGTGTTGGTGATTGTGAGTGGGTATGTGTGTAAAGGAGGGAGTGTGTATTTGTGAGTTACTGAGTGTGTGTATAACTGTGAGAGAGTTTGTGTAAATGATGTATGTATGTTTGAATGTGTGTGTATTACGCGCATGTGCCTGCCTGCCCGCCTGCCTTATAACATAATAATATGCATTGTTCATGCCCACAACATTCATTTGACAATGTCTTTTTCTATGTAAACGTAACATTGACAATAGATCATTGATGTACGAAAGATGCGTGGTTGGAAGCACGAAATAAGTCGGGCCTGCGTGCCCAATTTGTGACCCTTTGAAAATAAAGTTTCTTCATATGTTCCTGTATTATACCACTTATATAAATAGTGTAATATAACCCATAAAATGTTTTAAAGAACACAGTGGTTAGTGAGCTTGCTTACCAAGGCAGTGGTCTGGGTTCTTCTTTTTCTTCTGTGTTCATCCGAAGTGCTTTTTCGGATGTGGCTGCGCTGTGCCTGTTTACAGAAGAGCTGCGATACTTGCGCCTTTCGGCCGACACATCCGACTTCTGTGGGCATTTGTTGATCAGGTTAACCTTCCCGGGTGTTTTGAAGCACATTTGACTCTCATTGTTGTGATGTCACCTACATTCCAGCTGGTCAAGTTAGAACAGTCGAAGACATCAGGAATCGTCATGTCCTGCACATGGCTGTTTAACCTCACATGCGTATATTGGGCATTTCATTCACCACATTCCGCTCCCCACACAGACCTGGAAAGGTCAGTTTGCAGATGATTTCCACTCAGCGAGCGTTTGGTTCAGACTTTCCACAAAATGGGTTTGCTAGTAGTCTGGGTTCAGTTCCCAACAACAGCAAAATTTTTTGGTGTCAACTCTTCCTTTTACCAGATAATTTTCTACTTTTTGTGGCAATAGTTTAGTTTAGTTTAGTCGATGGATCAACATCACGGCACACGGGTGCAACCCATAAGTGCTCCGTTTTTCTCCTACCTCAAATCTGAGTCTGGAGAAACTCAGCTCAGTGCATGAACTCCGTAGCACCGGTGAGGATCCTGAAAATATTTTGGGTAGATTTTTGTCTCTAAATTTTGCCTGGGCAGCACCGTAAGGGTACTATTTTTCGATTTTCAACTGCCAAGGGATTTTTTACGTGTGCAACAATACACACGGGTGTCCGATCTCACTACCCAGAGACCAGGGGAAATTCATTACTAGAGGTCCAAGTGAAAAAAATCCCGGCATCACCGGGGCATGAACCCGGGACCTCCAGCACTCGAGGCGGACACCATACCCCGAGACCACGCAGCTCCCCCTTCTGGCAATAGTTTAAGAAGGTAAGGCAGCGAGAAAGGGAACCAGTCACCCGTGCTATTATGCCATGGCCTAGAATTTGCGAAGGTTCTTGTGTCTAGTGCTTAAGTAACCTGTAACCTAGTCTCTAATATCAAGAACATTAAAATCATTATTACCGTGCTGTTACTGTTCTTGGCCATATCTGTCAATTTTTGTTCGTAATCCTGTGCAAGTTTTTCAGCGGTGTCAGCTGCTCTTTGTTGCACCTCTTCTAGTTCTTTGTTCGTTTCTGTTTGTCTTATGTGCATTTCCTGAAGCTGAAAGAGAAACACTATTAAAGTACCACACAAACTGACTGGTATAGAACAATGATGAACAGTACAAAGCACGAACAATAATAAAATAAATATATATAAGAGATGGTCAAAAGTAATGCACCATAATTCTTTTTTTCAAAAACTGTTTAAAATGAGTTACATTTACAAAGAATATACATAAACATTTCCTCTAGACATATTATTTTTCTACATAATCTCCATCAACTTTGATGGCCTGACGACAGACAACATGAGACAAGTGGATGCCTCGACTGTAGCAGGTTCTGTCCTGATCATGTAGCCATTTCTTCACTGTGTGTATCACACCATCATCATCATCACACCTTGCCACACAGAGTGCATTTTTAAGCAGAATAAAAAGATTGAAATCAGAGGTAGCCAGATTAGGGCTATAGGTTGGAAGATGGAGTACAGTCCAGCCCAATTTGCCAAGTGCCTCTATTGTGTTCTGACTTGTGTCAGGGCATGCGTTGTCATGTTCAAGCAACAGTTCTGTTGGATTCTTGTTAGACCGATCTCTGCAGAGCTGCTTATTGAGATTCTCTAGTGCCTTGTTGTCAGCTTCAGAATTGATTACCTCAAATCTTGGCATCACTTCCGCAAGAATCACATCAATAATGTCCCAAAAGAAAGTAACCATAATCTTTGCTGTTGATGGAGTAGTCTTGAATTTCTTTTTGGTGATTGTGGATGATGCCGCTCCATTGACTGCATTTTTGTCACAGGCTCAAAATGATGTGTCCAGGTTTTGTCAGCTACAACAATCTTTAACAAAAAGTTGCCTCCCTCAACAACAAAAAGTAATTATAACAGATTACTGTAGCTGTTCTAATTATCCAAATGTGGTGTAATTTTCATATACAAAATAGAGATATTACAAATCTGAAATGTGCAAAATTTCATGTTAATATCAGTTCATCTCCTCTCAACTGCCACTTGGTATTTACAAATATGCATTAAGACATGAAAATAGGAACCTTTATTTATTTTTTTAAACTTTTACATGACAGTAAACATGTTGCGGAGAGCAGACTGCTTTTTATAAAACGCTCGGATTTCAACATACTATATTTCAGCATATTGTGCCATTTTAAAATTCTGTTACCTTTTGTTTGCCAATGTCTGCCAATTGACTACCTTGGTGAGAGGTGTAGTCTACTATAAACTACAGTATTACCTGGCAACTGCAACAGACATGACCAGGAGATAACTAAAAGTCCTCCAGCACAAAAGATCCGGAGTTCGATCCTGGGTCCAGTCAGGGATATGCACTACTGACGAGCTCAAATGAGAGCAAAACTTGAGTCTAGTGCTTCCATTTTGATGTGGACAAGACTTAAGGTTCGTGCCAGAATACGATCAGCTTTGCCAGTAATGAGTTGTACTCAATCTTTAAAAAAACCCATTATTTATCACTACAGTATACCAACTCCCTCAGACAGGTATTAATAGAAGGTATGAGTGCCACTCAATCAATGAATCATTATTATATTCTTGACGTGCCTGTTACATACCACCAAAAGAAAAGAATGATCAAATCAGTCAGAAAGCCACCAACACCAGCAAGACGATTACCACCTTATGGATAGATCAGAACAAATCATTATTCTGTGCCTCAGAACAGGGTACGATAGATTACGCAACCACATGTATAAAAAATTCAAGACTGACGATTCAGCCATGTCCACACATGGATCAGTGCTTCAGACAGCAGGTCACATACTCTAAGACTTCCCAAAATACAACATATCAAAGCAAACCTTCTAACCTAAAGAAACAATAGTGGAAGATAAACTCTATGGACCACTGAGTGAACTAAAAAAGACAGTGAAGTTAATACAAGAGACAACATTGCAGGTATTAACAAATTTCAAGCGAACAAAAACAGAACTATCATTAAAAGCAGATATTTATAGATATATTTTGGTTGTTATTTAGTAATTAACTTTCTGACAATTAAAAGGAGCTAAGATGTTGGTACAAACAGAAATATAACAATGAAAAGCTCACCTCTTTTTCCAATTTGTCAATGCTGTCTTGCAACATCTGCTTACTTTTCTTCTCTTCGTTAAGATTTTTCAACAAAAGATCAGTACTGATTTCTTCTCGCTGCTTAGCCTGTAAGTGCAACCATATAAGTTTTGCAGGTTATCTAAAGATAGAAGTCTCCATATCACCACATTACAAGTCAAAGTTATCATTACAATACAAGTCAAAGTTATCACTACAATAAACATACTATAACTGGGCATACAACTTCAATCCTTGAAATTGATGAACTCTGTTATTGGATATATGTACAACATATCAGTAGTTGATCAGACAGGTGTGCATCTTGGAGAACATTAGGCGAGGAGAGGAGTGGGTCAGAGTGCCAGCGGAGCAGTCAGACTTGTGCAAAGTTATAATCACACTGAGCCGGGAGTGCAGGGAGTGGCCAGCAGGAGCTGCGGAAGTGGAAATCCAGCAACTAATTCAGGATAATGCTCGCCCGGGCGATGTGATTATATACACAGATGGTTCGGTGTTGAGAGGCAGGAGAAGTACCTGGGGGTTCTTAGCAAAAGCTAATGGTTGCCGTTTGTTGCAGGAGAGCCTCGCATATGATACCACAACATCTAGCTTAAGAATGGAGGTGGAGGCGGTCAGTGCAGCTTTCCACTGGATGGAGAATATGATACACACACACATCATGATTGTAACCGACTCAGAAAGCATGCTGAGTAGGGTGAGGACAGGCAAGCTTCGTGCAGAGTGGCTTGCTTCACTTCGGAAGTCACGGGCGACAAGCATCGTCTGAATCTTTTCTCCGGGGCATGCTGGTGTGCTGGGGAATGAACAGACGGACAGATTGGCTGGCTCTGCAAAACTTGGTGGAGTACTGATGCATGATAAGGCAGACGTGGTTGCGGCCTTGTGGGAGCACATTTACACCTCGGAGGAGCAAATGGATCACCATGGTCTGGCAAGAATGAGACAGTGAGGGGTGACGAGGGGATCTGGCCAAAGATCAACGCTCAGAGGAAAGGCGAGACGGACATATAATCAGATTGCTACTGGTACTATTAGTGTTGGAACTCTTCGCTGGCTGCTGAGGATGGAGACGGAGCGCTTATGGGAATGCCCCGAATGCTGTGATGACGGTTCCTAAATGAATCAATCAATCAATGTACAACCATGACTTACTGTTATAATATAGACAGTCTATGTTATGCAGATGATATAGTACTGACAGTTAAAAATGCAACAGATCTACACGAACTGCTAGAAAATGTATTATTATATAGTATTATACCAGCTTTACTTTCCCAGCACCAATGTTATGAGTCTGAGTAAATCCTATAAAAATAAATGTGGCAAAGACAAAAATGAAACACAATGAAATATCAACAGAGAAAGAGCCAAAACCAACATTAGGTAAAGTCAATAAGCTTAACAAAAAGGAAATCAGGTGCCTCTGCGGTGAAGTGATCAGACCATATGCCTCACACGCAGAAAGTCATGGGTTCTTTTTTTGGACTCTTGTTTTTCAGTTTCAGAGTGCAATGTTCTCTGAGGCCCTAAGGGGTTAGTTGTTGGAGCTACGAAGTACTAGCTCTGTGCAATGTTTTCAGCAGGTGCTAGCCACTCTGTGGATAGAGACCAAGCCATCAGGGATATTGGTTGTTGGAGCTACGAAGTACTTGCTCTGTGCAATGTTTTCAGCAGGCGCTAGCCACTCTGTGGATAGATACCAAGCCATGAGGGACAAAGCCCAGTACAATGAAGTCAATCCTCTTGTCTTTAACCACCTTTTAAAAAGGAAATCAAAATAATATGATAACGTATCAAACATTTTGAAGAATGGTTTAGAAAACAAGAATATGGCCCAAGGAATGAAGAGATTTACATGAAATAAACATTCTTTTGTGTAAACATGTTCCCATTTGTGTGTCTTTAATTTTGTCAAAGTGGTGATAATTACAGCCTAATTTATATGATTTCCAACTACAGGAGATCTTCAACATACACAATTTCCTGTGCTGAGACATCAGTCTATGAGGGTCTTAGTTGGTGCCATAATTGTTGTCAACGTAATTAAAGTCTGAAGACAGCCTTATGTTGCTTTTAATCATCAACTTCTTGTGCATTGCCAATAAGCGAGGGTCCCATCTCACATGATCACCAGTCGTGGATCAGCTTGTGTTGCCTTTGCCTGAAGTCATTATTATGACATCCTGCATGATGTAAATGTATGCATCTTCCAAGGAATTATCTTCTTGAATATATCCATACAGCTTCAAAAGTAAAAGTATCTCTTAAGAGCCTTATGTCTCTTCTTGAAAAGACCCATAGAGTTGTAAAAGTAATAGTCTCTACGGAGTCTCCGTGGTGAAGTGGTCAAGCCGTTTGACTCAGGCTCCGAAGGTTGTGGGCCGCATCCTTCAGTTCATGAGTAAAACTTTTCGAAGACTCCCTTAGGTCGTCGCTAGAGCTACGGAGTTTGTGCTTTGTGCTCTTTTGTGCAATTAAGTTGACCCTGTCGACTTTTAAGCGACTTTTTGTTTTATATTCTCTCTTAAAAGTATTATGTTGCTTTTGCCTGAAGTCATTATTATTACATACTGCCTGATGTAAATGTATATGTGCTCCAAAGAGGTCTCTTCTTGAATACACCCACAGAGCTGTAAAAGTAAAAGTCTCTCTTAAAAGTCTTGTTGCTTTTGCCTAAAGTCATTATTATGACATCCTGCCTGATGTAAATGTATGTGTGTTCCAAGGAAGTCTCTTCTTTAATACACCAATACAGCTGTAAAAGTAAAAGTCTCTCTTACAAGCCTCAAGCTGCTTTCGCCTGTAGTCATTATTATGACATACTGTCTGCCATGGCTTTACAGTACTTCACACTGTTTTCGGAAATTAAAAACGACCATTCGGAATTTGGCCGAATTTCAGAAATGAGCCAAAATGGTTGCCGGATCATGTGATATTGGCCGCGAATTGCCAATCGCGACATCAGATCAAAGTGGATAGTAACTGTATGTGAGTTCCAAGGAGGCCTCTTCTTGAATACACCCATACAGCTGTAAAATTAAAGGTCCTTTTTACATGCCTTGAGGCGTATTGGATACATGGTGCCAACCCCATTTTCACATACACCAACTGGTACGCAGTGGGTGATGTGGTCAATATCCCACCAACTGACTTGATCTTCTAGACATTTCCTGGTACCCATTTTAGCTGGATCGACCTGGGAGCCAGGATCCATTTGTAACAACCCACCTCAATGATTCAAAGACATGGCCAATTGGCTCACAGGAAAGCATGCCAGCCACTGGCACTAGGTCTTCTTCCATAGAATGACTGTGAGTATAAATCCTGCAGTGCTATTTTGTTTATAGCAAACACATATATTCATTCATTAAGTAGCATGTCCTTTGCAGAATGTCGCTCCCATAACAACCGTCTGGAAAACCTCTGGATCTTAAGCAAGATGTCCCGTGTCCGATACACCCATCTGGAGATCATCCGTCACATCCTGCACCCATCTTCGCTTTGGCCTTCCTCTTCCTCTCTTCCCAGGCATATATCCCTCCATTATTGTTCTCTCCAAACTTTTGATGTTTCAAGTGACCAAAATATTTCAATTTTCTTTGTTTTATCGTCTTTAACAGCCAACCTTCTTCAATATTCAGCTCTCGAAGTATGGATGCATTTGTTCTTTTCTTCATCCAAAATATTCTTAGAACTCGTCTATAACATTATTATTCAAAGGCATTTATGCGCTGTTCAGCTTGTTTAGCAAGTGTCCAGGTCTCACAGGCGTATGTTGCAATAGGAAAGATGCATGCTCTTAGAAATCTAATTTTTGTAGTTCTATCTGTCCCACTCCACAATTTATTCAGTTGTTTTAGTCTTTGAAGAGCAATTGATAGTCGTCATTTAATTTCTTTCATTGTGTCACCATTGTTGGTAATCAAATGACCCAAGATATTAAAAATTTTAAACCCCCTCCAATTTTTCCTCATTAACATATATTTCTTTCTCCATAGTAGTTTTATCTGTATGCATTATCTTTGTTTTTGCTATGTTAAGATATAAGTTGTGATTTTCACAATTCAATTGGGTTGAGATTATTATGTTTTCTATACTATTCTGTGTTGTGTATAGCAGTACTGTATCATCAGCATATCAAATCTCTGGTATGTCATGACCACTGATAGCACATACAGAATCAGAAAATAGTCTCATTCAGGCAAATAAAATGTCTGTGTATGTGTTCCACTGCAACTGTGGGGACGTGTTTACACATGCACTTGCATGCATCTGCATCAAATGTATAACAGTGTTGGGTCTTAATCTCCTCTTCACTCTCAAGTAGAACTGCAGCAACAAAGGAATTAAAAGGGTAATAAATGATGTACAACTCTGTCAACGCTACAGCTTAGAGTTAGTGAACATGCTTCACAATTTCCTGACATACAAAGTCATGGGTTCGAAATTCAACTGCGGGCGATTTGGAATCAGACCACCCTGCATTAATTTTGATACAATGAATGTCAGTCATTCAGAAAACAATATAAAACTACCGAATGTAAAAATTACTGTGTATATCACAAGCAAACTAGTGAGCGTAATCTTGCCAAGAAATCAACAATCAGCTGAAAGATGCTGATGTTGACAGCGATGTGCTGTAAAGGATATGCGAACATAAAATAAAAATTTAAAAAAAAAACAATATCACAAACAGCCACAAAATGCTGGGGTTGATTGTGACCTCTCATAAAGGACAAACAACTAACTTTTAACTCTCCATAAGGTGAACAAAAATGTATAAATTAAACTAGAAGCTGCAAACCTCAAGTGATTTTGCAATTGTCAACAGATCTTCCACATTTTCAGGGAAACTGAAGTTCTCTATGTTCTCGTCTGTGTATTTCTCCAGTTTGAGGCCAGCGGCGACCACACTTGGTACTGCCCCAGCTGAGTACAGCTGCTCTGCTTGTATCTCCCGTTTGGTGGTTGATATAACAGCCTTGAAAAATAAACAGATGTTTATAGAAGTCAGGAATAACAATTGTAGATTCTTGTACAAGCAATACCATACATAATAGTATTATCCAAATTGTTGCCTTACACCATACAGGAAGGTTTGTTTTGTAAAAGAAGAATAATGTTTACTCTGTATTTTATCCTATGTAAATGATCACTTTCATTTTACACAGATAGCTCTGTAAGTTTTCTAGTCTCCTCTCGTAGATCACCACAGGCAGAACCTTAACACAGTAGACAAACTCTACAGTACCAATGAGAATCCAAATGGGCGCATATAAAAATCACATAAACTATAAATAATCTTTAGTGGGTTGGCATTTTAATTTGAAATTTAACATGGGCTGGAGGACTATTTGGTCTATTCTTTTCAATTTCCAACTGCCAAGCAATTTTAAACATATGCAATGTGCATACAAGCCCTCCTGCAGTGCAGAATCATGACCTGGTTACATACTAATATGCCTTTCAGTGGATGTGATGACCTAGTAGTCAGTATTAAATACTTTGGTGGTAAATGATAGTACAAAGGGGAAGAACTCTGCAACAGCCTATGTGTGAATCACCAAAAAACAAGAAGTAGATTGTGAGCTTTATACTAAAACATGATTACAAGAAACAAACTGGACGTCGCGGCCAAAGCCATCGTCAGCACTGAACAAACAAACACAAACTGACACACAACTACATGAAACACACGACATGACAATATTATGGATACTTATATGAATCTGTATCCTTGTTTGGAGCGACTGACTACTATCAGTGGATTGTATGAACCAGACGTATGGTCAATGGGTCAAAGGTCAATACCGTCAGAAGCTCAGGTATTGGGGAGGACAGGCGGGAAGAGGGTGGGGGTGGAGAGGTGCCCATGTGAGCAAATGGTAAAAATTGGGATTTGCGCTCTGTGGCGAAGGTGTCACGGACACAGTTCGCAATTCCTTGTTCCGCGCTCGAAACACAGCTGCAAGCGACCTGGATGCAGACATCCATTGCGTTGGTCCTCTTAGAATTATTCTTGTTAACAGTCTATGTGATATGGTACTTCAGTATGCGGTTGGAAGTGCAGTCTCTACACCATCCTCATTCTGTTGATGCAAGGCCTTGTCAGTGCTTATATGACCTGAACTCAATGCATCGGACTTGAAACCCAGTCTTCCATAGCATTCACCAACCAACCAATAATATCAAATTTTGATCCAAAGTTTACTTTCTTTCATTTATTCCCCAACTAAACCACCTGCACAAATTCTCAAATAATATGTCATGAACTCCAAACCTCCCACCAGCCATACAAATCACTCTTAGTTGTTGACTTTCATTTCACTCTTTCAGTTTCATTTTGCAGCAGATTTCTAATAACCACAATTAAATAAAATCACAAGTGTATTACTTTCAAATAGGCAGCTCGATTACACCTGAATAAAATGTACTGAGCTGCATGTTAATATACCTAGCCAGATTTCTTTAGCATCTCAGACCAAACATAAAGCACAACACCATGAATTGCTTGATAAATACAACCAACAATTGATCACACAAAGTGTACTGCATGGGGCAGAAAGAGTTAAATGTTTCTGTAATTCTTGGTCACTTCTTACAACACTCATGTTATAGGTTACAGTGTAACTCTTTGCTTTCCTTGTTGGCTCAGTAACACATGGGCAATAAATGAGCGATTACATCAATCTGCATACTGCTTTTAAGCTTTCAAAGTTAAATAATAAGTCAATGAGTATTCCCATTGCTCATCATCATCAAGTGCCATGAAAATTGGTTGTGTGATTATGCTTCTTCGTATCTCATAATCCCCAGCAGAATTTCTCAATTCACTGTGCTGATATTCAAAGGCTGTCAAGAATCTTCCCTTGCCATCTTCCTGTACCTCTTTTTCCATTAATATTTCCAGTTGTTACAAAACATGTTTTTCTCTTCTCAAAATGTGACCAAAAATGTTGACTCTGTCTGTGTGTCTGTGACAAATTCTTTGTATTTAGCCTCTTTGAAAACATTTAGCTTACTCAATTTGGCAGTCCAAATTTCTGTGCCTCAAAGAGATTTTTGTGCTTCTGAACTAATTGTCCAGGATTGACATATGTTAAAACTGGTTCTATATAACATGCACAAAGTCTTTATCTAACTTCCAATAACAGGGACATAGCACATAAGACATTTTTCATTTTATAAAATACCAATTTTTCTTCGTCCTAATATAATAAGTCATTATAGTTTGGCTAACATTTTTTTTTTTTGCATATCCTTTACAGGACATCACTGTCAACGTCAGTATTTCACTGCTGTTGTTGATTTCTTGGCAAGATTATGCTCAGTAGTTTGCCATTGCTTTCTGAGCGGCTGGCTCCTTATCCTGTAAGTTACCAACGCAGCTTCGAATTCTCGTGCGCTGCGTTACCCTACGTGGATAAACGGGATTATGGAGAAAGTCCTTTAATCCCTAGGCCAGGGAGATCATGACTTTAATGTCTCAAAGCAAGAACTACCATGAATAAACCATCTGTGAGACAGGCTTCCACTCTTTGAATGTCCTTTCATTAGGAAAATATGGACCCAGAACATGGGCAAAGAACCATATGACCTCCAATTAGATAGTTAGTCGCTGTTCCAACTTCACTGCAAAGGCTCACCCCTTAATGCTCCATTCCTATGCCAGTGAATATCACAAAAATTTTCCTCACTGGCCCATTCTAAAAGTGAACCAGACAGCAGTCCTGACAAACCAACAGCACCCACAGGCATACATGCGTAAGGCTGCTGCCAGAATGCCTAACACAACTGGTCTGCCACTAAAATTATAGTTCATCGCTGATGGAAGCAGCAGTCACTAGAAAACCAGCAGTTGCAAACACATTACTGCATTAGGCAAAACATACTAGTTCAGCAACTGGCCAAACACCATTTTTCTGAACATGCAGTTCACAATACAAACCACCACTGGCAGATGTAAAAGCATTCCACATTAAATCTACAGTTCAGTGTCGCTCCATGCACGTAACTCAGTAGCTGGGCGACAAGACCATGTATTACCAGTCCAAAATGAGGAAATGCATAAGTAAACCATAACCAGAAGCAAAACACTCCAGAGGCCTTAAAATCTCAACAGCCTATCCGCCAAACTGGACCAGAAGCCATGACACCAATATACCATGATATCAGAGATAATGGAGCCTTAAACTTTTGTTAATATGTTAGCAATGAGTATTCAAACAACATTTTACCTGCATCTGCCTGTGCAGCTTCTGCTCAGCCTGCATGATCTGTTTTGTTAGTGTTCTATTTTCTTCTGCAATGCTATCCTTGAGTTTCTGCTGTGCTTCCATGTCCTCCAGTAGTTGCTTTGTTGTGTCTCTACATTTGGCAACTTCCTGCTCCTTCTGTATAACACATGAATACAGAAACAATTCTATGTACAAAAAATATCTAACACAAATATAAAAATAAATATATACCATTCGGCTATTTAGTTCCCTTCATTGATAATCAATAGTATTATGCTGAGGATAGGGAATCGCATAGGATATATTCTTACATGACAAAACAGTACAAGGTGAAGAAAAGAAGCTGGTACTGGACAGGGCACACTGAGAAAACTAGAGACTAATATAACTAAGCCCTTTGTCTGGAACCCACAAGGCAAATGAAATAGAGGGGGACCTTAAAAATGGATCATTTGAAAAGAAAAAATTTGAAAACGTCAGGCATCTTCAATCAATCAGGTGCCATCTCCACAATGAAGGTTGGCTGCAATGGATCTCTAACACTGTCCCTCGCCCTGACTGTACATTCTGTCAGACTGATGTTCATCCATCTCTTGATGTTATCTTCCCACTTGTATCATTGTCTACCTCTTGCTCGCATGCTCTCAACCTTGCCCTCCAGTATGGTTTTTTATAAGAGTATCATGTCTTTTAACGTGGCTGAAATATTTCACTTGCCTCCAGGCATCTTACCCCATTATTATTAAGTGACAAAGCAGAGTACCATGTAAAGAGTAAAATAAATGAACATTATATATATTTGTGTGTGTACTAAGATGTCAGTGAAAATCTACTAGTCACCCTCATTAACTATCCGTTTAATCAATGGATCTCTGGACCAGCTGCAACCAACCGGCATCTCATAATCATCATCATGTGCCCTGCCAACTAGTGTTCTCGGTCCTTGGTGTTCTGTTGATGATATTCCTTCATGTCAACATCTCAGTCCATCCAGCATCATTTCTCTTGGTCTGTCTCTGCTTCTATTCCCACTGCTCTTTCCTGTTGTCACAATGTTCTCCAATGCCTCTCTTTTCATCACATGACCAAATAATGCTGTTTCTTTCTTACGGTTGTATATAATTCTTGAGTTTTATTAGCCTCTTCCAGGCAATCATTAGTTACTCTGGCAGACCAAGGTATATGCAACATTCATCTTAAGAACCACATGTCCATTGCTTGTAAGCTCTTTCTGATTTGTTCCATTATTAACTGCCATACAGCAAAACAGGTTCTATATAACATTTCAGCACTCTCCTTCTTACATTCAATGATAGTGACTTATTGTATAATATACTTTTCATTTTCTGAAACATAGCTTTTACTTGACCTATTCTGCTCTTAATCTGCAGAATCTACATAAGAAAATCATTGGGCTGGCAGCAACAGACAATTAACAGCATTGCACTGATAACAACACTCTTAAATTGTATATTACTGTATGCTGTTATAAACCCTGTTAGCTATCACCCTGTATCTATAATCAAACAAACTCTCCCTATGGTGTTAGAGGAAGATGAAGGGTAAGACGGATTGATTCAATCAAGAGTGTAGTACACATATATACATACTCAACATAGTCCAGGTGATACTTCTTCTTTGTTCCTCTTTTAATGCAAGCACATTACACCTAGTTATGCACCCAAGAGGTCAGTATGTCTGACTTCTGCATGCATTTATGTAAGGTTTACGCTGTGGCAAAGGGATTACAGGTGCAATTCGTAATCCCACATACCCCATTCGAATTACAGCTGTGGGTGATTTAGAAGCAGAGCACCTTGTGTTGGTTTTCATAAAATAGTATGAGTGCCAGTCAGTTCAGAAAGCAATAGCAAACTACTGAACATAAACTTGTTCAAAAAATCACTCACAGCCAAAAGTTACTGAGGTTGACTGTGACGTCCTGTAAAAGATATGCAAATAACTTTTTGCTTCTTCTAGACAGACTCCATCCAAGGTACAATGCTGTCCACCCATGGGTAGGTTTTCATTCCTGATAATTTTGATAGGGTGGTGGTCTTATGGCCTACTCTTTGCAATTTCCAACTGCAATGGGATTTTTTTTTACTTGCGCACCTTGTACCCAGAACCTTCAGTTTTTCATCCTTATCCGAGAAGGCTAGGGACTGATTTCACTATGTCCAGCTACAATCAGATCAAGCTTAACTTTCAACTCCTTCATATGCTTAGTAGCAAATGAAGATCAAAATTCTTCAGACATTGTGCATAAATATTATATACAACAGCAAGCATTATGATTATGCTTTCATAAACATAAAATAATCAAGATATGTACAATGGCATTGTCTAGTCAAGCAACAATGAAATCTTCAGATTTTCCAAAAGCCGTAAACCGCATGAATGTGTCACATCACACCTACCTTGAGTACATCAGCTCTTAGCTGAGCTACCATCTCCTCTTTGCCAGCCAGTGCTGCTTCCAGTTTTTCTATGATCTGAACCTTCTCTGAGAGGGACGCATGTAATGGCTAAAACAGTGAAAGAATTAAAATATACTACATAATATATGAGCAGGGCTTTTATGATCAACTATTATAAACTTTTACTCACTGTATTATCATTTTCAATTTGATTATATATTCTTTTACATATTCTGTTTTCCAAGTGCAGATTTATGCAAATTTCTTCATATTCTTCTGTACTGTATCCCCCACTGCAGCACAGACACTCAACCAACATACACCATGTGTCCTCCCCTTTACTATCTCTTTCAGCTCTGGCCATATCTTCCCCACATTAATCTCCCTCTAATTCTCTTCTCCAAGTGTTTTTATGTCTCACTCTAATTCGCGCTGAGATATCCTACATTGTATTGATTTCCATGTTAAAAGATGTTTTGTATTTCTTGAGTGTATCAGTTGCTGATAGGATGTACATCTGCACCCCTCAAAACTTGTATGTCATGTAATGATAATCTAAGTTTCTTGTTAATACAAATATGCTCAATATGATTTTCTGCCTTTTGATTTGGTTATATGTATGTTACTTTATGTATTCTTATCATGTGGATAAAAAAACCAAAGCACATCTGCCTATCACATATTAAATCATGGCACAGATATTGGTCAATAATTCTCGTTCATTTTCTTTAAATTCTAAATTTTGCTGTTATTAGTGTAGAACTCACTGCTTCCCACTCAAAAGTCTTAAAAGTCGAGAGGCTCGACTTCATTGCCCTGGGTGTTATCCCATATGGCTCGGTCTCTTTCAGCAGGGCAACCTGCAGAAAACATCGCACAAAACACGAACTCTGTAGCTCTGGCGACAACCCCCAGGAGTCTAAAAGAAAAATGCACCCATGAACCGAAAGATAAAGCCTGGAATCGAACCCACAACCTTTGGAGCACGAGGCAGACAGCTTGACCACTTCATCACGGAGACTTCCCACTCTTATTAGAGCTTTCTCTGCCTCTTTACATAGTGCTAGGGCCACACCTTCACAGTGTGGGACATTTTTCCAATTTTTGGCTTGAGAACAGCATTGTTTCACCTGTAATTAGAAGTTTTTTTTTAACCTGGGCCTTTCCATCTTGTTTTGAAAAATCCCAAAATACTAATCCCATAATTTATTTCTTCTACCTTCTGTGCTATCTTTTTATACATATTTCTAACATTATAAGCACCAATTCTGGAGATTTATCCCAGGTGAAAGGAATTTAGCAATCCAAACTCCTTGCGGCTTTCCCAGCATTACTTCATACTTCTTCTCAGGAAAGAACCTCCCTTCTCTTTGGTGGGTTGAGTTTTTATTTTTTCACCTTTAATTTTAAACCTGTTCATAGCTAGTTGGATTTTGCAGCAAGTTTTCTTCAGGATGGGGTAGTCAACCCCAAGCAATATTCTTCTTATTCGCCTCTTATGACCTGTGTGATATATCACAGTGTTACTATTATTTGCTTGCCCTAATGGCTCTAGTAACACTAGACAGCAAACATATTACTTAAATAAATTTTTCACAATAAAATTCTTCACGATGATGGATAAAAAAAAAGTGCTATATTTTCCTGTCATGTCACTAAATTCCTCCTTTACAAAATTATATTACTACATCACAGCTGCCTTTAGTTATATCAAATTTATCATACTTAATACCGACTGATTAATATTTAAGTCTTAAGTCAAATTCATACAGCATCTGATAAATCTTGATCATCTCCCAGGTCTTCTGGAGTTAGCCCCTGGACTCCTTGCTCTTGTGCCACTTTGAAAACATTGAACAGGCGCTGGTCACTCATTGCTTTCTGACGCTGGAGATGAGCCTTGTCTTCCTCTAGGGTCTGAACTTGCTGGGTCAGTTCTTTCTGTAACAGCAAATACATTCCCATACTTAATGGGTGCTTGCTTGTGTGTTAGTTATAACACATTATGTGCTCCATAACCACAACAGTATAAGTCAAAAGCAACTGAGAATTCACACAATTTCAAACAATTGTCAAAGCATTTAACATCCATTAACATAGAGATAGTGGGATCAAAGGATGATTGATGTATTTGCACCTTGACCAGGCTGCAGGAACATCAAGTTAAAAGGGGTAAATCCAGAGAAGAGTGCAATGCAGGGAGTCAAAAATAAAGAATTGTAAACCAACACCGAACTATTGTCAAGAGCTGCTATAGGCTGGTCGGGTCGGTCGGTCGGTCGCAGTCAGTCAGTCAGTTAGCTGCGGTTACAACTTCACAGTAAAAGGTTGTCCCCATAACGCTCCATTACTGTGCCAGTGAATATCACACAAAATGCTCCTCACTGCCCCATGTCAAAAGTGGAACAGACACTGGAGTCTCAACAAACCAACAGCCTGCACAAGTATACTATGCATAAGGCCAACACAAAAGTCCACCATGAAAAATACAGTTCATCGTACAAGAACAAAAGTATGCACTTGAAACCACAGTACAAGAAACCAAATTTACTTTACAACGTAACAGCTGAATTTTCAAAAACATCTTACTGAGAGAATGCTTTACTAGGAAAATATATACATTAGGGACTAGAAACTGCAATACAATATACTAGACACATTTTATACTGTATTAACTGTTTTGTAATATTGTCCCATTCCATATTACGTACAGATAACAGACAGAGTTAATTATAAGCACGAAAAGAGACAAGTTAATAGTTAATGGCTACAAATAAATGGGCCATACAACTGAACAAAGGCTCACCTGAGATGCATGACTCACGAACGCACAAAGGTTAGCTGATGTAATAGACCAAGCAAAGTGAGAGATGATAGACAGGTCAAGATGAAAACAAAGCTTAGGTCTAGAAACTTGGTGTGGAACAGGTTTCCTGAACTGTCGCTAATGTCAGGGTCTTGTATGTAAGTAATAGTGTAAGTGCCGGTATGTAAGCGAGAGTCAGTGTAAGCAATAGCTGAGGTCAAGGGCAGTAGGAGACACCACGGCTTGGCTGACGGAAGGTCAGGCAAGAAGTCCGTGGACAGACCCACGTGATGTGGGAAGGTCAAGGAGGAGAGAGTCAGGGTGTGTGAGACAGCGAATAGAGACGGACGTGTGGAGATCTAGCGAGTGATAGAACGATCGAACGATAGTGTTGTGACGGATAGATGAGATGAATGTTGTGTATTGATATTCGAGGAATGTACTAACTGTGGTATGTGCGGGATGATGTGAGACTGTGATTGCGAATGGTCATACGGGCGACACTGTAAATATCGCCCATGTGAGCGAGCGTTTGGCTGCTCGTGTCGAATGATTGCTTAAGCGTGAAGTGAGACCATATTGTTATCCTGTAGTATAATGTAATAAAGGTTGTTCAGGAGATAGCTCCTGCGAGTTTCTGATTGCAGTCATGTGTTATTAGTATATGTGTCGTAGATGTTGTAATCTGCCTGTCCGAGTCCAGTGAGCTAGAAGGAGAGGATAATTAGGACTCTGACAGGTAAAATGGTGTCAGAAGTACACATGAACCACATACCCAATTAAAATGCATAAAAGAACGCTACTTATGTAAAGAAGAAGATCGATTGCATAAGATCTATAAGAAAATAAATCAGATATTTGTTAATAAAATCAGAACGAAAATAACGTCATTTCTTTCCACAGCAGGCTTCAATTCTACTAGCCTTAATAGCAACATGCACGATTACAGTTCAAAACTATACATGGTGTATTATTATTATTATTATTATTTGAACTATTGGATGTATACACACATGTACGAGTGCAGGTTTGGAGATAGCACTTTACCTGTCAGAGTCCTAACTATCCTCTCCTTCTAGCTCACTGGACTCGGACAGGCAGATTACAACATCTACGACACATATACTAATAACACATGACTGCAATCAGAAACTCGCAGGAGCTATCTCCTGAACAACCTTTATTACATTATACTACAGGATAACAATATGGTCTCACTTCACGCTTAAGCAATCATTCGACACGAGCAGCCAAACGCTCGCTCACATGGGCGATATTTACAGTGTCGCCCGTATGACCATTCGCAATCACAGTCTCACATCATCCCGCACATATCACAGTTAGTACATTCCTCGAATATCAATACACAACATTCATCTCATCTATCCGTCACAACACTATCGTTCGATCGTTCTATCACTCGCTAGATCTCCACACGTCCGTCTCTATTCGCTGTCTCACACACCCTGACTCTCTCCTCCTTGACCTTCCCACATCACGTGGGTCTGTCCACGGACTTCTTGCCTGACCTTCCGTCAGCCAAGCCGTGGTGTCTCCTACTGCCCTTGACCTCAGCTATTGCTTACACTGACTCTCGCTTACATACCGGCACTTACACTATTACTTACATACAAGACCCTGACAGCTAACAAGACAAGAAAGATCAATGATGTAGACTTAGAAATAGAGCAAGAATCTATATAGACACTAGTGTGCCCAACTGGATGAGGGATCATACCACTAGAGAAGACAGAAATGACATTAACACCTGTCTGGCATATTGGTTAGGTCCTCGGTGATAGGAGAATGAATCCATAGTCTGCCCAGGTAATGGATCCATAGTCTGACCAGGTTTTGAAGCCAGATAATCCATGATACACTCACCATCAGAATGGTGAATGCCAAGGAGTGTATGAGGACATCTCTACACAATGTGGTGTTGTGTGAGGTTTGTCATTTCTTTGTATGTCTTCGGACATTCTGTGAGAGCGAGCTTAATCATTGTGTGTAAATGACGTTCTAAGCATCCTTAATTCAGTGTTTCATGACAGTTATGCTAGAAAGATTGTGCATAATAGAAACTACTTTACAAGATACTGGAAAACCTAGACCCAGTTGACACTGTTTGAAAATATAATAGTAACATCTTAGACAGTAGAAACTTTGATTACATAATGGGATACAAAGTTAATGATACGACTGTTTTAGTAACATCAAAACATATGCTAGGTCAGAAGAATATTTGTAAATATTAACAATATTTATAATATTAATAGTAAGCCACAGCTGCCTTTACTCATACTGAAATGTGTCTTACTTACTTCTGATTGATTACTAATGTTTTGTCAGTATATTATTTGCACATATTAACAATATTATATCAGGGTAAAATTACTGTTAAGACATTGTGGACAATTACAAATCATAATCCTCAACTCCACTACTGATAAATAAATGACAATCCGCCATCACAATTTAGTAGCAAGTTCATTTGCCTGCAGGCCAGCCCACTCAAGGAGGGATTTTTTCATCACAACATTGCTCCAGCCTCATTAAAATACAATTTTCTGGACGGAAGACAACTGATGTGGCATGACCATGTGATCTATCGAGTGCTATTTGGTCAAGAAAATATGGGCTTCGAGTCTTTTCTTGAAACAAAGTTCTGGCACTCAGCAACCTCAATACAGAGATCTAAATGTACCGAAACAAATATTCAAGTTCAATATCTGAAACCAGAATCAGAGTCTAAAACAGAACACAAGAAGAAGGCGATGATCACAAAGAAAAAGATGATGATGATGATGTCAAATATTAGGATGAGGAGGAGAAGAAGAGAAAGATGACTGCCAATATTTCAATAAAGTAGAGCCTTTGGGAGGAATGTGATATTGGAGGAACATCCAAGCTGCTTGGTTATGCAGATGATATAGATATTATAGAGCAAAGTGAACAAAAGACATTGGAAATATTGACTCACTTAAAGGAAAAAGCCCAACAGATGGGGCTGGTTATCAACCAAGATAAGACAGAATATATGGTAATTTCAAGAGACGGAATGGCTAAAAACTCTGGCCACATACAAATAGATAATATGACCATTAAAAGAACGGAAACATACAAATACCTGGGTACAATCTTCAACTGCTCCAACATCATAAGGGAAGAAATACAAACTAGAATCAATTCTGGAAATAAGATATACTATGCACTACAACATCTACTAAAATCAAAGGCGCTATCTCGTAACACCAAAATCACAATATACAAAACACTGATCAGACCAGTTGTGCTGTATGGCTCTGAAACCTGGAGTACAACGAAAGGAGACGAAGCCTTGTTACAAACCTTTGAGAACAAAATTTTAAGACGCATCTTTGGACCCATTAGGGATACACAAAGTGGAGAGTGGAAAAGAAGAAGTAACAAAGACATTTATGATCTGTTTAAGTCCCCGCTAATCACTAGTATCATGAAGGCTAATAGACTACAATGGCTGGGGCATATAGAAAGAATGGAAGATAATAGGGAAACAAAACTCGCTTACACTCAGGAAATAAATGACCGTAGACCCCGAGGTAGACCAAGAAGACGGTGGAGAGATAATACATGTACAGACCTACAAGCACTTGGAATCAACGACTGGCAAGAGAAGGTCCACCAGAGAGACGAATGGAGACGGATTGTATTTGCAGCAAAGAACCTCAATGGCTCGGAAAGCTGAAGAAGAAGAAGAAGAGCCTTTGGCATTTACCTTTTTTTTAATAAATGACACAAATGTCAAGTTAAGCTGGAAAAACTGCTAGGAAAAAAAAGCCAAGACAATCAAAAATAATAAGAACAAATAAATGAATCTGTAACTGACTGCCACTTAAGCATTCAGATTACTTCAGAATAATGGAAACAATGTATTAATGAAGCTATCAAATTAATGGGTGTTATTTCAAAAGACAAACCTCTTTATCAGTGAATGTCATAACCTTGACCTGAAGTTCTTGATTTTCAGCTCTTAAGGCAGTTATAAGTGCTTTAGTCTGCTCAAATTTCTCATTTTCCTTCTTCCTCCACTCAGTCAAAGCATCGTATTGTTTCTTTATGATAGCATTGTGAGTACGAAGGTTATCTGATAATAACACACGTAAATAAACATTTTTTAATGTGGAGTAAACGAATTAATAGATGTTAAAACAAAGTTTTCTCAATTGTCAAAAGTTAAAGTTAGTTGCATGTCCTTTACACGACGGAGCAGTCAAATCCTGGCATGTTTTTACTGTTCGTGATTCCTGGACAAGTTTATGTTCAGTAGTTTGCCATTGCTTTTTGAACGACCGGCACCCATACGATTTCATAAAAAACCAACGTAAGGCGGTCTGCTGCCAAATCGCCCACAACTGTGTTCCGAACGCAGGTATACGGGATTATGAACTGCATCGTAACCACTTTGCCACGTCAATACAGATACTTCTACAACATTCAGACCTTCATCTATCACCACTCCATTTGTGAATTTCATAAATATATTTCTGGGTTTTAACATCAAATCATTGTGGGCAAACTGATAATATTCCATCAGCAAGTGATGAAAGGTGAAGTTGCTGATTGTTTCAGTAATACACTGGTTGCAATCACGCCAGCATCATCCTCCTCTTGCTGGAACTGCACTTAAGGGTTGTGCTACCAAACATACCCAGAACATAAATGTTTGAAAACCCTTTTAACAAGTGCAGAGGTTTCCCTATCTGAGCCAGTCATTGCAGAGGATGCTTACTGTCAAGTTGAAATCAAATCATGGACTGCAGTAGCCAAAAGATGTATTCTGAGTGAAACAAACTTTCCTATCATCAAAAGGAACATCAATATTGATCAGAAGAATTGCTACGCACATCTGGTTTACATTACAAGGCTCTGAAATCTAGTTTATAATATACGGCTTTGAAATATCATCATCATCATCAAGTGCCATGCCAGATGGTGTAGTTGTTCATGTCTCTCCACATATCTCGGTGGATCAACTCTGCTGATGATGTTCCTCTATGCCACCATCTCAATCCATCCAGCATTATTCCTCTTGGTCGGCCTCTGCTTCTCTTCCCTCGATCTTGCAAGTCGCTGCGATGTTCACCAATGCCTCTCTTCTCATAATATAAACAAAGAAAGCTGTTTGTCTCTTATTGTTGTATAAAATGTTCTAGTTTCATTAGCCTTAAAAAAAGTCACTTAAACGTCGACTGGGTCGACTTCATTGCACCGGGCTTTCTCCCATATGGCTCAGTCTCTTTCTGCAGCAAACTGCCGAAAGCGTCGCACAAAGCATGAACCCTGTAGCTCCAGCGATGACCCCCAGGAGTCTCAGAAAAAATGCACTCGTGAACCGAAGGATGCGGCCCGGAATCGAACCCACAACCTTCGGAGCCCGAGTCAGACAGCTTGACTACTTTGCCACTGAGACTCCAATCCTGGACAATTAGTAAACAGGCAAAAAAATCCATGGAAGCCTTGGAGGTGTGGTTTTATAGAAGAATGCTGAAAATTAATTTATGTGCCTCTTTTATGCAATCGTCGTTTGTTACTCTGGCATTTCAACATTCATCTTAGGAACCACATCTCTGTTCCTTCCAAGTTCTTCCTAATTTGTTCAATTACATTCCAAGATTCACTGCCATACAGCAATACAGGTTCTATGTAGCACTTCAGAACTCTCTTTCTTACATTCAATGATAGTGATGTATTGCATAAGATACTTTTCATTTTCTGAAATGCAGCTTTTGCTTGCCCTATTCTATTCTTAATCTCTGTTGTGCACCTTCCGTCTGATGTTATAAACGCCCCTAGCAAATAAGGACTAGAAAATTAATACAACAAAACATTTAGAAGCTCTGGAGATTATAAGAGTGGTGAGATCAACATGAGACAGAGATAAAGAACAAATTCTGAAAGACAATGGAGAAACAAACAAACTATTAAACAAACAAAAACATCTTGACTTGGTCATAAGATGAGGCATGGAGGACTGTTGCTGAAAATAATGTAGGGCAAGATCCAGGGTAAGAGAAAGTAGGATGTTAACAAAACATCTATATCACACAAGCATATAAGGAAAACAAGAGGGTGTTAAAGAAACAACTGGGAGCCATGGTGGACTAGTAGATGTTTGTTGGCCAAGTGGTCATGGGTTCAAATTCACATTGAGACAGATTTTTTTAATTGACCTGCGCTCCCTAGTTCAACCCAACCCCAAATGGAAATGTTAAACTGAGTTTCTGCTATTCTATCTACCAGATTGAAGTGATGCTGCCACATGTAGGTAAAGTAGGTCAGATCTGGTTCACTAGCCTTGACACAAGCAGTCAAGTGTGAGTTGCTGACTGCATTTATCTCATTTGCTGCACCTTCAGTCTCATTCCTTTTATCTTTCTCTTTTCACCTTTATCCCCTATCCGGAGCATTGGCCCTCAATCAACTCACGTAAAGCCGACCTATCTTTCGCTATCACCTGCCGCTCACTCCTTGACCTCCCCATATTTTCCATCTCTGTCTCTAGTTCTCTTCTCTGTGTATTTTAGGTATCTCTCTATTTCATTTGCCATGTGGGTTCCAGTGAAAGGAATTTCTAGTTAAACTACCGGGTCTTTGTAATGTCTCACTACACTTTGAATGTAGAACAAATTTGAAAAATGAATTATATGATATTAAAAAATGTGCTAAAACGTTAATTAGTTACAAGAGTCACTGCTATGGTCTAACGCTGTTTGCAGGAAGCTGGAAAGTACCAATGACGTATTCATTATAACATCCATCCATCCATCATGTGCCATGCCAATAGGCATGGGTGGTCATGTTTTGCCATCTCACTTGATCACCAGAGTTGTGGATCAGCTCCGTGTTTCTGTCTTGACCATGCCACATGGCCAAGCCATCCAGGTATTTACTTCTTGGTATTCCCCTTAGTCTCTTCCCTTCGATCTTACCAGTTGTCACCAAGTTCTCCAATTCATTTCTTCTCATAACATGCCCAAAAATGTTGACTGTCTACGTCTAATGACTATAATCAGTTTACAATCTGCATTTGTTTCTTGAAGGACTTGTTCATTGGTCTTTCTGTCTGTCCATGGTATTCTTTGCATTTTCCTCAGACACCACATTTCTACAACCATCAGATGTTTTTCAGCTTGACTGTTCATTGTCCAAGCTTCACATCCATATAAAAGTACAGGTTCTATGCAGCACTTCAACACTCTTTATTCACTCTGAAAATCTCACTGAATGCTTTTGGAATTCATCATGACACCTGGGAGGCTGCAGCCAGAGACCGAAATTCGTGGCGTGCATCATTACGCAAGGGTGCAGTCATATGTGAGGCAACCAGGACTGCAAGAGCTGTGAAGAAAAGGCAGGATAGAAAAACCACTGCAGGAAATCCTCCTCCAGAGACGTCAAGCATTCTTTGCCCACATTGTCAAAGAACATTTCGAGCCAAAATAGGCCTTATCAGCCAACTTAGAACCCATGGCTCCATACCTTCAACCCCACTGGATGAAATGAATGGTCATCATCATTCTTAATGGACAAACAACACAACATTCACTCATTATAACAGATGTTGGAAATGTCCACCATGGGCTTCAAGACATGACTGTACACATCTCTTCATATTCTTTGAACGACCATCCGTGTGTATTGACAATTATTTCGAAACACTTGTTCAACCCAAAAAATTATTTCTTCCATTGACAGCACCATTCTGCTTGGAGTACAAAGAATTACTCCAGCAATTGACAGCCATTCGCTGCACATTGCTTCACGATGGACTGTGGAGCACATTTTTTTATGACATTGTGTACTTCATTTTTCAAATTTGCTCTACATACAAAGTGTAGTGAGACTTTACAAACACCCGGTATTATCACATGCCTTTCAATGTGTGTCCTATCCAGCCCCTGACATCTTTCCCTCACCTCTTTATTCACTGGAATCTGTCTATTTTCTCCCAAAGCTCCACATCAGTGATTCTGTCATACCAGTTTAGTCTTTCTATTATGTGCAGGTATCAGTTAATAAATGTCCGTAGTTTATTTATAATTATTTTAGTAGATCTTACTTTTATCTAAGAAATGTCACACAAAGAAGCATTTACATTTTCTAACTAGTGGCAGACAACTCTATCATATCATACATCTCCATTAACACTGATTTGAGTTACCTTTCAGTGCCAAGTTTTCCATCTCAATCTCCTGCAGTTTCAGAGCAGCCTGCTCCAAAGTAATATCTGTGAGACTAGAAGTGGAGTCTGTCATCCTACTGCCTATCTGACCACCAGGCAAAAAACCTGTAGATGTTAAGCCATTTATATGAGAATAACTTCTCATGGACAATGATCAATCAGTCTACACAAGCTGTTGGGACTGTGAGATTTTTTTTTGCCCTCGCTCGTTTTGAACTCAAGCCTAGTCCATAAATGTGCTACTACTTCTAATGCACTGGACAGGTTTTGCATGTGGATTAGTTTTCCTTATTATCAGTGTCCCTGCAAATCAGGGGAACCCACTCCGACTTCACAGGTACTTGTAATATACGTCCCCAAGTCAAGACCGAGAAGTCAATATTTTAATCCACTAACCGGTGTAGGGGTTGAACCCATACCTCGGCATGAGCACAGAGGATGTTTAAGAACAAGCTGACCTCTGGTACTGTGAGATAATCAGCAGCAAAATTCATTTCTGATGAGTTCGTTAAGTAACGGACTCTTTTACATGTCTGGAAGTGGACTAACCATATTCTTATAGACCAGTTTGCACTCAATGGGTATGTGGTCAATATCACGCTGGCTGCATTTATCTCTCCGGACATTTCCTGGTACCCAATTTTGGCTGGGTCGACCTGGGAGTGCAGGTCAGTTTTAAGAATATGTTTTGATGCGAATAAAATACATGACGGCCGGACCGGCAGGTAAGTATGCTAGTCACTGTGCTACTGTGGCTCCTTATTCCACATAGGATATAGCAAAATGAATCTTATTATTATTATTATCCTTGTCTTTGATGCTCATATAGGATATAACAAAATGCATTTTCTTATTATTATTATCCTTGTCTTTGATGCCCATATAGGATATAGCAAAATGAATCTTCCTCTTCTTACAATCCTTATCTTTGATGATGACCACACCCTCATGAGAGTTCTCTTGATAAACGACTATTTTTTTTTTTACATTCTTCTTCTTCAGTTCAAACTGTTTGTAGTTTAATGGGTTTTTTTTTGTGCTCGCTCGCTTTGAACTCAAACGAAGTCCATATATCTACTTCTAGTAGTGCTGGACTGAATGCTTTCCCTATTAACAGTGTCCCTCATCATCAGGCGAACAAGCAAGTTCTGCAGTGGACAAGCCAGTGGATGATGATGATGATGACGTTATAAAATAGCCAAATGTCTAAATGTAACTAGCATTAAGTATATTTAGCCACAAACCAAAATCATACGACAAAACAGCTAATAAATTGATACATTTAACATGATGGCTGTTTATAGAGAGGAAAAAAAACCCATCACATTTTTTTTTTCAGAACAAAATGAATCACAATTCATTACTTGGTACAAGTTTGATATGCTACACATGATAGCAGTAGTAGAGTACTAACTAGTGCACTTGCCTGGTGGCCAAATGGGTCGGGCATGAAATTTCCCCACTCAAGAAAAATGTTTTATTACAACAACATGGCTCTGGGATTGGCCTATGTATGCTCATAAAACGGGCACCATGAAATCTTCTGCAAGGCAACTAGTAGAATACTGACCACATCCATCAGTCAAGTGCCACTTGGTTTAAAAAAAATTACACACTTTAGTCCTAGCACAATACTCCCGCCGGCTTCCTGGCCTAGAGGTTAGCGACTTTTCTCCGTAATCTTGTATACTCTCGTAAGTAACGTGACAACGGTGAGAATCAGCAGTAGTTCGAATCGCGTCTTTAACTTACGGGGTATGTGAGCCGGCTGATCAGAAAGCAATGGCAAACTACTGAGCGTAATCTTGCCAAGAAATCAACAATCAGCTGAAAGATGCCGATGTTGACAGCGATGTCCTGTAAAGGATATGCAAACTTTTTTTTTTACTATACTCCCATTGACTCATGTGTTATCAGGGCCTATACAGGAAGCAAAGAACAGTAACGCTGTAACCTAGCAGGCATGTCATAAGAGGCAACTAAAGGGGGTTGGTAACGCTGTAACCTAGCAGGCATGTCATAAGAGACAACTAAAGGAGGTTGGTGTGAGACTGGCTACTTCATACTGTAGACAACATTAACTGAAATATCCAACCAATTATAAACAAGTCTACAAAGGGCTTGGCGTGAGATGGTTGGGGAGCCTAAAAATATGTCACCAATATGTGGCAGGGGGAAAAATAATATATTTCTTGTATGCCATGAAGGCATGGATTGAAGTGTGCTTGACCTTTTTTTTAAAAGAAATATAAGAACAGCATTCAACAATGATTAAAAGCTGCAAGACAACATATAAAACAAATGAAACTCTTCATAATGATAGTAGAAAATTTAGGCAAAAAAGGTATGTTAAGTTTGTGCAGAGGTGTAATAAATGTAAACTTATTCGAGACAAATTAAGGTATTCATGGTGATTATCTGGCAGTAAGGATGCTAAAGCACCAGAGTTAGACATGACACTGATAAAGACTTCTATTTACATTCCTGTGTGTCGTGTCCTCCTTTAAAGTGTCGTCCCTGGAGTGAGGAGATCCGACACCCACATTATAATATTATTTTTTTCCCCCTCAATATTCTGGAGAATCCACCAGCTTCCGTCCAACACACTCCATCAGCCTATGGACACCTTTTCCTATCACTCTCACACTGTCGTACTATGCCCCCTTCTCATACTTCCCCAACGCAACATACTCAACAACTCTTACTTCTAGAAATTAATACAGATTAATTTATTAAAATAAAAGTGTAACGTGTATGAGACGTGTATGCGAAGAAAATGTGTGACGTGTTCTATACAGTGTAGAGAATCTGACTCTCAGACATCAGCTCAGTCCGCTGATCACAGCAAAGATAGACCACAGCACGTTACGTCAGAACAAGTACGTCTCACCCGTTGCCGGAACCATCCTGCCGGATACTGCTTTGCTTCTGTAGACCTCTGGTAATCCCATTTCATGAACATGAGAAATAGACACCGGTGGTATGAACAGTTACTTATGGACCGGATTCACTCTACACAATGTCCGTTCCTAATGTTCTCTAACCAACTGCACAAGTTCTTTTCTAGTGTTTACACAGTTAGTAAAGTTAAGTGTTAGTCGACAGATCATCCTCGTTGCACATCGAACCATTCAGTCCGCAAGTGCTAATTACTAATGTTAATTGTTACTGTACTAACACTAGTTACTCTTAACCGGTTCTCGGTTCGTTACCACTGTTTAATGCTGTATGGTGCAACTGTAATCTTCACTATGTTGGGTGAATCAACCTCCCTCTAGCTTTTAATCACGTCTGTAAGCAATCTTTATTGATTGCCGAACTGGTGTTCTTCAGACTGGGATTTTCTTCCTTCCCAAAACTTTATTGAGCTTCCTTGGATCTGGTAGGGAACCTAGGATAGAAACAACACACCTGGTGATAGTACTAGTTCATGATTCTTTCGGCTGAGTGTAAGCCTATCACCTTGCCTAATGATCGTTAGCTAACTAGACTTAGTCATAGAGCAGATTAGCTACCCACCTAGAATCGAATCAGGTTATGACAAAGAAAAAATCAGCAAACAGAATGTGGAACCCCTCCCACAAGGGACACCTACGGGAAATCCCAATTATCCCTCATTACTCAATTCTCAACTAGTAAAGCTTATCAACACTTCACTAATCTATTCTAGCTAACAGAGTCAAGTATCACTTCCCTACTCTAGCTAGTTTCCACTAACAGTGCTAATCATCACACTATAGTTTAACAAGGCTACTGCCTAAAGTACTTATAACGAATATATTATAATAGGTTATACCTTAAATGGCACCACTGCAGTCCTATCAATCATATCTACATCTGCCATTATAGGCACGTGTAAAATTAAGTCACTAATTAACACACGGTAGATATTATTTCCACTAGGCGCTGCCGTGCCCTGGCACTCTGACTAAAGCATAATTTCAAGTCCTCCCTAGCTGGTCACAACTAGAGTTTATATGGCAAACTACCAAAGTTGTCCACGTGACTTTATCCTCTTCTCCCCCACACAGGTGTTATTTGGACATATCAACCATTTGCAAGGATCTATTTTTCCGGGCTTAAATCCTGTCAAAGTTGTCAGTAATTGTTAAGATTCTCAAAACAAGCCAGCGAATTTTATGACGACTTCCAACAAACAGTTGCAAATAACCCCGTCAAACTCTTCATGTTCCGGAAACCAAGAATTGACATATGTACTGTTTTCTCCCTACTAAGTACTTCCGTTTTACATCTGCCATTGTGATCTCACGGCTTCCATCTGCATTCAAATGTTGACAAACTTGTCAATCTTCTGTTCCGTGGTGACAATATATGTGATTCTAACTAGTAATGAACTGCCAACTCGGTGTATCCCTTCCTTCTCACTCAACACCAAATGTGTAGATGGGCTGACCCCACTGCTTCCATTTACATTCAAATGTAGACAAACTAATCAAGGCGATGCCAGGACCTGTCATCATCAACACCGACCGTTCCAAATCCGTTATAGATGTACACGTGCAGCTACAAATATTGTCCTGAGATTTTGACATCCGCGGTGTTTTTCCAGTTAGTAAAATAATGGTGCTGAAAATACACGCCAAGCAAACGTCGGGAATATTTATCTGTTTAACTCATGGCAATCTCGCGACATAGGCCCCCTCTTAAGAGAGTAGTCCATCTCACTCTCCTCCACCATGAGTTAAATCCAGATAATTCATTCCTCTTCTTCAGGAGCTGGGTGTCTTGACAAGAAATCCGCTCCAACATTTTCCTTCCCAGGAATGTACTCTACTGTGAAATTAAACGGTTGAAGTAACAACGACCACCGCATCAAACGTGCGTTGAGCTTCTGAGAAGTAGCCAGGAACATCAGGGGCTGATGATCCGACTGAACCCGAAACTTAACTCCATACAAATATGGCTGAAATTTTTGCACTGCCCATACGAGGGACAAGCATTCTCTCTCGACGGTTGAATAATTCCTCTCCGCCGGTAGAAGTTTCTTACTTGCGTATGCTACAGGTTTTAAAACCGAAGCATCGTCTTTTCCTTCCTGTAACAAAGCGGCTCCAATTCCAATCGCACTCGCATCTGTTCTCAACACAAATTGTTTGGAAAGGTCAGGGAGCTGTAATACAGGTTTGCTGACCAAGGCCTCCTTTAACTGACTATAGGCATTCTCACATTCTGGTGTCCAAATGATTTGATCCAGTAATCCCTTTTTCAAGGTTTCGGTCAACGGAGCTCCCAGTTCAGTGAAATGTGGGATAAATTTGTGGTAGAACCCACACAACGAGAGAAAAGATCGCACATCCTTCTTCGTTTTTTGGCCTTGGTGCATTTCTGATTTTCTCCAGGTTCTTCTCTTCTGGAACAATGTGTCCTGGAGTGATGGTGTGACCTAGAAATTCCAGAGTCTGGTAACCAATCATGCACTTGGTTGGACGAGCAGTAAGCCCTGCTTCCTTGAGCCTATTAAACACTCTCTCCAAGGATTGTAAGTGGTCATCCAGGCTGTCACTGGAAATCAGAATATCATCCATGAATGAGATGATGGACGGATCCTGTAACGGATCTAGTAAAGTCCTCATCATGCGTGTAAACACACTAGGTGCATTGCTGAGTCCAAAGGGCATGACCTTGAATTCGTAGTGTCCACTGGGTGTACTGAAAGCTAACAGTGGTCGAATCTCCGGTTTGACTGGTATCTGATAGTACCCCCGACTCAGATCCACCTTTGAAAAGTACCGAGCCTTATGGAGCCTAGCGAATAGCTGAGTTGGATTCGGCAAAGGTTCCACCTGAAACTGTGTATGACTGTTCAGCAGTCGGTAATCTATACACAACCTGTGTTCTCCACTTGGTTTGCGTAACAAAACTACCCCCGCATTGTATGGGGATGTGGATGGTGCAATCACGTCATCCTCCAGCAATTTTTTTATTTCCTCCTCCAGGGCCTTTTCTTTAGAGAATGGCACTGGGTAAACCTTTTGGCGAACAGGCTCCTGTGTGGTCAAAGTCATCTCGAACTCCACCAACCTCGTTCGTCCTGGTTTATCAGTCAGTATCTCCTTATGAGACTTGAGAACCTGGGTTATCCTTTCCCTCTCCTGGGAGGTCAGATCAGGGTTCACTTGTACATCCCTATAGGTTTCCTGGTGTACTAAGGGATATTCCCTGCCCTCGCTGGTTCCCACTTCTGTCTCCACTGCAACTGCCATTGCCATGAGGTGAGCTGCCTTGTCTCCGGGTCTCTCTTCGTATTTCCGCAAGAGATTGATATGGAAAATCTTCGACTTTCCCCGGATCCGGATCTGATAGTTGGTTCTGGATATCACCCTTTCCACGGGAAATGGTCCTTGCCAACCTATCTCCAGTTTGTTGTTTCCCGTTGGGAGTAGCAACAAGACTTTATCTCCCACCTCTAGAGATCTTTCTTTAGACCTACGGTTGTAGTAAGCCGCATGTCTTTTCCTGGCCTTTTCAAGTTTGATTTGCCAGAGTCCATCCCTTGTGGAGTTTTTCTTTCAGTTCCTCCACGTATTTGTAGGATGAGATCACTTCTTCTGACGTCCCCTCTTCAGTCCAACTCCTCAACATGGCTTCCAACGGTCCTTTGATTGGACGACCAAACAGCAACGTAGCGGGTGGTAGTCCGGTTGAGCCATGAGGAACTTCCCGATAGGCAAAAAGTGCTGCTGGGATATATTCATCCCACCTATCAGGTTTTTCCTGCGCTAATTTCCTGAGCATTGTCATCAACGTGCCGTTGAAACGCTCCACTTGTCCATTGGCTTGAGGGTGGTAAGGGCTGGTATGTATGTGGTTAGAGTGAAACACCCTAAATACCTCCTCCATGAGTTTTCCACAAAACTGAGATCCATTGTCCGTCAGAATTTGATCCGGAAAGCCTAATCTGGTAAAGGCCTCCATCAGTGCGTCCGCCACTCTTTCGAGTCAATCGTGGTCAACGGTATAGCCTCACCCCACATTGTACAGCAATCCACCATTGTGAGTATATACATGTTCCTCTTCCTAGTCCTGGGAAGTGGACCCACGATATCGATGGCTACCCTCTCGAAAGGAGAGTTCATGATGGGCATCTCACCCAACATCACCGGTGCTGTCCAGTGTTTCGGTGCCACCCTCTGGCACTCAGGGCATGACTTCACATACCGACGCACATCATCTGTCATTCCCGGCCAATAGTAGTGGCAGGAAATCCGCTGCATGGTGGCGGCAATACCCATGTGTCCACTAAAGGAGATGGTATGCCCCATATGAAGAATCTGGGACCGATGAGCTTTTGGGACGACCAACTGACCGTATAGGTTGTCTCCCCTTCCTGCTCTCCTGTAGAGTATCCTATTCTTCATGTAGTACTGCCCCCGTCCTGGTGGATCAGCACTTTTCTGCAGCTTTTTGTAGCAAGGACGTAAAGTATCATCCTCACTCTGGGCAGTTCGTAGCTCCCCCGGCATTGGGTTAGTCACAATTGCGTCTGCCTCTTCCGTTTTCGCCTGAGAGCGAGTCTGCATTGCTCCCATATGAATAGGCTCCCTGGGCATTCCCAGAAAGACATACCGGCAACCTAGGATGACTGGAAAAATGGGATCGGTCAATACAGCGGCCTTGATGGTGCCGGTGACGTACCTTGACCGAATCTCCACATTAGCAATGGGCAACTTCATGGTTACAGCACTCTTCTGTGCAGGCTGTATATCCAATGTTTCACCTGTGAATTGTTCTGGATGTACTAGATCCGCAGAAATCACGGCCTCCCCGTCCAGTCCTGTGTCGTATAAAACACTCCACTTGACGACCGTTAACCTCTACCAATTCCACTACAGGTGGTTTTTCCTGGTCTGGAGTCTCTTCCTCGGCCTCGACCTGTTCGGTGGGCTCCACCTTAGGTTTCCCTGAGCACACGACGAATTGAGTGTCTCCAGACTTTCCCCTGCAGTCAATAGCATTGTGCGTGTTTGACTTGCATTCGTTGCACCATTTCCCTGTCCTAGATTTTCTATTGTCGGACTTGAATGAGCTCTCCTGGTGGCAAGCTTCCTTGTTGACCTTGGCATTTTCCGTGACAACTCCTTGGAAGTCACTTGACATGCTGCAAAATGAGGGTTCTTAGCCTTCGATTTGCAGTCCCTCGTATTGTGAGAGGGTGACTTACAAATTGAACACCACTTCTCCGACCACGGTCGTTTAGGTGTAGAGCTTGAGGTGCTCTTGCTTCCCTCCTTCTTCTTCTCTGAACTATCCTCTGATTTTTGCCATAAGGTTCCCACTTTTTGTTCCTGAGTTTTTGGCTTTCTTCTTGTCATGTTTCTCTTGACTTTTGGTGTTGGTGGAAAGGTTTTCCCCTGCCTCCCCATGTACCTCGACGAACCGTTCTGCTAATTTATTCACGAGGTCAATACGTTCCGCTCCTTGTTCTCCCAGGAACGTCCTGAGAGGTTTAGACATTTGCTTCTTCAGCTGGTCGACCACCATGAGCTCTTCCAGACTCTCATAGTCATGTGCGAACCCAGCCAAATCCATCCACTTATGGAGATAAGATTTAAGACGCAAACTGTAGGCGGCAAACAACTCTCCCGGTTCTCGTTTCGCTGCTCGAAATTTTTTCCGGTAGGTATGCGATGTAACCTCGAATCGTTTCAGCAGAGCCGTCTTTAATTCATCATAATTGTTCTCATGTCCTGGTGGCAGGCGAGTATAAACCTTGTATCCTGTCCCGCGTAATCCCTGGGATAGCTTAAGATTCCATTTGTTACGCTCCAGACCCATAGCAACTGACATAGCCTCGAAGCGTTGAAGGTATTGATCAATCTTCTCTTTGTCCTCCTCGTAGACCGCTAAAGGAAACTTCATAGCATGGTACCCATGTCCACCTACTGGTGGTTGATCCTGGATGGAGGAACCTCCAACTGCTCCCTCAGTTTCTCCATTAGATTGACTCTTCAACTCGAGTTCCCTCATCCGGTACTCGTGCTCCCTTTTCTGTGCTTCCTGTTCAGCTTCTAATTTCCTAGCTGCTTGCTCAGCTTCAAATTTCCTAGCTGCTTGCTCAGCTTCCAATTTCTTAGCTGCTTGTTCCAACTCCATCCTTCTCAATTCCAGCTCGGCCTTTCGATCATCCCTTTCTGCTTGACGATACTCTCTCTCCACTTCCTGTATGTAATCCGTTAGAGCAGACCCCGCCAATCCCATTTCTTCCCCCCTTTCCTTTAATTCTAACGTGCTAAGTTTAGGGGTGGCCATTATACAGAGAGGTAAGCTAGCAGGTCTAGTACAATATAACTGCAAATTACTATACCGATATATGAACAAGTACTATAAATCTCGATATTACCACACACAGTACATTCACTCAGTGACAAGAGTAGAATCAGGACCACAGACCTATGCAGACGTGTGAAGTGTGAACAGGTAAGATATTAATCCTAACCCCTATCCACATTCACTCTAGCTGGATTCTCCAAAATGATATCTCCCTTTTATAACTAAGGATCCCGTGTCAAAAGACCCCGTTGTCAGAAGATCCCCCTGTCAAACGTTCCTGCTTGCAGGAGATCTCGCTGTCCAAGGATTCCGTTTACGGGAGATCTCGCTGTCCAAAGATCACGTTTACGATAGATCCCACTGTCCAAATATCCCGTTTACGAGAGATCCCACTGTCCAAATATCACGTTTACGAGCCCCCAGTAATGTCGTGTCCTCCTTTAAAGTGTCGTCCCTGGAGTGAGGAGATCCGACACCCACATTATAATATTATTTTTTCCCCCTCAATATTCTGGAGAATCCACCAGCTTCCGTCCAACACACTCCATCAGCCTATGGACACCTTTTCCTATCACTCTCACACTGTCGTACTATGCCCCCTTCTCATACTTCCCCAACGCAACATACTCAACAACTCTTACTTCTAGAAATTAATACAGATTAATTTATTAAAATAAAAGTGTAACGTGTATGAGACGTGTATGCGAAGAAAATGTGTGACGTGTTCTATACAGTGTAGAGAATCTGACTCTCAGACATCAGCTCAGTCCGCTGATCACAGCAAAGATAGACCACAGCACGTTACGTCAGAACAAGTACGTCTCACCCGTTGCCGGAACCATCCTGCCGGATACTGCTTTGCTTCTGTAGACCTCTGGTAATCCCATTTCATGAACATGAGAAATAGACACCGGTGGTATGAACAGTTACTTATGGACCGGATTCACTCTACACAATGTCCGTTCCTAATGTTCTCTAACCAACTGCACAAGTTCTTTTCTAGTGTTTACACAGTTAGTAAAGTTAAGTGTTAGTCGACAGATCATCCTCGTTGCACATCGAACCATTCAGTCCGCAAGTGCTAATTACTAATGTTAATTGTTACTGTACTAACACTAGTTACTCTTAACCGGTTCTCGGTTCGTTACCACTGTTTAATGCTGTATGGTGCAACTGTAATCTTCACTATGTTGGGTGAATCAACCTCCCTCTAGCTTTTAATCACGTCTGTAAGCAATCTTTATTGATTGCCGAACTGGTGTTCTTCAGACTGGGATTTTCTTCCTTCCCAAAACTTTATTGAGCTTCCTTGGATCTGGTAGGGAACCTAGGATAGAAACAACACACCTGGTGATAGTACTAGTTCATGATTCTTTCGGCTGAGTGTAAGCCTATCACCTTGCCTAATGATCGTTAGCTAACTAGACTTAGTCATAGAGCAGATTAGCTACCCACCTAGAATCGAATCAGGTTATGACAAAGAAAAAATCAGCAAACAGAATGTGGAACCCCTCCCACAAGGGACACCTACGGGAAATCCCAATTATCCCTCATTACTCAATTCTCAACTAGTAAAGCTTATCAACACTTCACTAATCTATTCTAGCTAACAGAGTCAAGTATCACTTCCCTATTCTAGCTAGTTTCCACTAACAGTGCTAATCATCACACTATAGTTTAACAAGGCTACTGCCTAAAGTACTTATAACGAATATATTATAATAGGTTATACCTTAAATGGCACCACTGCAGTCCTATCAATCATATCTACATCTGCCATTATAGGCACGTGTAAAATTAAGTCACTAATTAACACACGGTAGATATTATTTCCACTAGGCGCTGCCGTGCCCTGGCACTCTGACTAAAGCATAATTTCAAGTCCTCCCTAGCTGGTCACAACTAGAGTTTATATGGCAAACTACCAAAGTTGTCCACGTGACTTTATCCTCTTCTCCCCCACACAGGTGTTATTTGGACATATCAACCATTTGCAAGGATCTATTTTTCCGGGCTTAAATCCTGTCAAAGTTGTCAGTAATTGTTAAGATTCTCAAACAAGCCAGCGAATTTTATGACGACTTCCAACAAACAGTTGCAAATAACCCCGTCAAACTCTTCATGTTCCGGAAACCAAGAATTGACATATGTACTGTTTTCTCCCTACTAAGTACTTCCGTTTTACATCTGCCATTGTGATCTCACGGCTTCCATCTGCATTCAAATGTTGACAAACTTGTCAATCTTCTGTTCCGTGGTGACAATATATGTGATTCTAACTAGTAATGAACTGCCAACTCGGTGTATCCCTTCCTTCTCACTCAACACCAAATGTGTAGATGGGCTGACCCCACTGCTTCCATTTACATTCAAATGTAGACAAACTAATCAAGGCGATGCCAGGACCTGTCATCATCAACACCGACCGTTCCAAATCCGTTATAGATGTACACGTGCAGCTACAAATATTGTCCTGAGATTTTGACATCCGCGGTGTTTTTCCAGTTAGTAAAATAATGGTGCTGAAAATACACGCCAAGCAAACGTCGGGAATATTTATCTGTTTAACTCATGGCAATCTCGCGACACTGTGCATCATCCTGAAAACAAACACCAGTCTGGCTAACAAAGTGAAGACAACCATGGTCTCTATTATACTGAAGCGTACAAGAGAGTCTTAGCAATTCTCCATTAATAACCCTTAACAATGATCCTGACCACAATAACAAATATTAAACTACATATGTCAATGTGTGTAACAACAAAGCAAAACTTACCAATTTGTGTGCCATCAAGGCCAGCCATGTTGATGATTCTACACCAGCTACAGAAGATTCTTCTATGGTGTTAATTTATGTTTTGGAACTGCAATAATCGCAAACCATTGACCAATTTCTCTGCAAATCAATCAGACTTCACTAAACCTGTTGGCTGAAATAGCATTGTTCTAAAAATAGGCAATGGGTATAAATGATAATAGCTTATACAATTAGGTCTGTTCAAAATGTATTGGACCTCTGGTAGGGAACGACACAATTCATCTCTTTGAGGTATGAAACTCTAGTTCTCCTCGGAACTGTACTGTGTTCGGACTGTACTCTGTTCTGTAAAGCTGCATTACTTGATGTTATTTTATATTATTTACATTTCCACAGCTTTACCGCAGTTCCAGTAATTTTATTCATATTTTAACTATGTTTACAACTGCAACTAAGTGTAATATCTCCTCCTGTTAATCATTATATGTTTTTCTAGATGTATTTGTAGTCATTGGGGGGTCCTCGTCGTGATTACATGTTGTGTTTTGTGTATGTTTGTTTGCTGATGAAGGCTAGTCACCGCAACGTCTTTATATTGTTTGTAACTCTGTTCTGTAAAGCTGCATTACTTCGTGTTATTTTATCTTGTTTACTTGGAACTGTACAGACTTCTCCCTCTGGTCCACCTACTGTTGAGGCATTTCAGGATGGTCTCCTTGAGAATGGGGTACAGTGTGACTGCCGTGCTCCACATAATGTCTTCTCATGGCTCAAATCTGGCTTCTTTCAGATTGAAGAACAACCAAACAATACAAATCAGGAGAGTAGGGAGATTTACAAACAACAGGAATATTGTGTTTTGCCAATCAAATGAAAAACATGCATAAGGAACTGTACAGCTCTATCATAACAGCACATACGCTCATTAGTTGTATCTAATTAAGACTTTTTGGCCAAACACAAAATTCCTCTGATTCATCAGACTCACTGCTGTCCGGACATGGATTCCTTGCAAGTTCTGGCTGTTCTCCAATTTAAAAATGCCACTGAAAGGGACCTGACTGAGAATAACTCAACCGTTGAGCATAGAAGACATAATAGTGTCTATAAATGATTGCCTGTTGCATGAGGAATTGCAAACGACAAATGTCAGCAAATCAATGACTACATGAAGAAATGATTGATGAAATAATGAATCCAACTTGGCAATAGCTGGAAGAATCATGGCAGAAGTCCAAGGAGAAAACTGATGCATGCATAACCAACAGGTGGCTAAATCTATAGAATCCATCTTTGATATCTCCTGGGAGCACTGGTGCTGTTACATTACAATTACATTCTGACAGCGACAGCGTTTCCTTTTTTTTTCTTACAGTATCGGGTACTCCGTGGCGAAGGAGTCACAGACGCAGTTCGTAATCACACATACGAAACACAACTGCATTGGTTTTTTTATGAAATGGTATGGGTGCCGGTTGTTCAGAAAGCAGTGGCAGACTACTGAATGTAAAACTTGCCCAGGAATCACGAACAGCCAAAATATGATGGGGTTGACTGCTACGTCCGTAAAGGATATGCAACTAACTTTAAACTTAGGAAGTGTCTATTCGTAGGGCCCTGCGAATAAACAAAGCGTCTATTCGCAGGGCACGGCTGGTCACGTGATTTAACGTAAGTTTGCGGCTATATTATACATTTTCGTTGATTGGAAAACGTGTCGTCAGTGGCATAGTTGATAGTGCGCCCGCCTGATGAGCGGGAGCTCGAGGTTCGTTTCCTTGCCGGACATTTTTGTTTTTAAATAATGGTTCAGCAATTAATTGGATGAAAGTCAAATGTCAATCATTCGTTTCCTTGCCCGACAATGTTTTTTTTAATTTTTCAGCAATTCATTGGGTGAAAGTCAATCCTTTATCTCTTTGGGTATTTAGAATTGTGTTGTTTAAAGTGAGTGTAATTTAGTTAGTACCAGTTTCTCCAGTATTGGTCCTCGTTGCTTTGCACTACGGCAATTCCAATACCCAACCCACACATTTTTGAGTCCCAAACGATCCGTTTTCCTTCTACCCCTTCTGGCTCCAGCCCTCTTCTTCCTTTTCCTTCCCCCCTCTCCCCTACCTCTTCTCCTCCGCTTAATTCTCTCCCCGCTGGCTGTTGTCAAAAGTATCGAGCACAAAGCACGTACTCCGTTGCTTCGGCGATAATTCTTTGTAATATTCATAGTTTTCATATTCATTAGACACGAAAGTGGTTAAGTAGGCAGGTAGGTGGGTTGTTAGACAGATAGATCGTTAGAGAGGCAGATATGTGGGTAGGTAGACAGGTAGGTAGTTAAGTAAGCAGGTATGTGGGTAGCTAGGCAGGTAGGTGGATGAGTAGGTACGCAGGTAGATGGGTAGCTAGATCCAACCCGACACTCGCTCGTCGATCATCTGTGTTCCACCATGCCAATTCATACATCTCTTTCAACCTCTCCCTGCAATACTCTGAACAGGCAGGTTGACCGGCCGAGCGACCGAGAGAGAGAGAGAGAGAGAGAGAGAGAGAGAGAGAGAGAGAGAGAGAGAGAGAGAGAGAGAGAGAGAGAGAGAGGCAGAGAGAGGCAGGCAGTCAGAGATACAGACAAATAAACAACGGATATATAAACTGGCAGACAGACAGCAAACAGATAGAGAGTCAGACACACGCATACATACACACAGAGAGTCAACCAAACATACATATGCATATGGAAAGACAGACAGACAGTTTGTTAGATAGAGATTCAGATAGACATATATACAAATGGACAAAGCGTGAATAAACAAAGCGTCTATTCGCAAGGCCGGCCCTGTGAATAAACAAAGCGTCCGGCCCTGCGAATAAACAAAGCGCCCTGCGAATAGACTCTCCCTTAAACTTAACTGGGTATGGCATTCATAATTAATATTAATAGGTTAATAACCTGTAGATATGATGTTTTATTATGTAGTATATTGTTGATTAAACTACTGAACGTAAATTTGCCAAGACATCAACAGTATTCAACAGCAGCTGAAAAATGCTGGTGTCTGGTGTTGACTGCAATGTCCTGTAAATAGGATATCATCATGATATGCCCCAAAAAAAAAAGTATATTGGTAAAATATAGGGTAAATAACATATTACATATTATTTTAAAGTGCTGTCTATGTATTACTATTAGATTACTGCCTGTACAGTTTGTGATGTGATTAAAAACTACGCCGCGAAGCAAGCAGCTTTCCGATCATGATCAGAAAGATTACTAATTTAATTTTCAGTGCTTTCACATTTTCTGAGGAATGCAATGCAAATTACGTTTATATAACATGTACAAGAGAAAAACTACTTAATTATTAACAAAGTGGTTTCAACAGGGTATAGCTAACCATGTAACCACCAGAGGACAGAAAATGGCTTCGATGTCTGGGATTGTGAGGTCCTTTAACGTTGGTTGTTGGGCATTTCCGAGAAGATTGGTTTTGTTATTGATAGAATGACGTCACATGTTGTTCCAGGGAGGCTACTATGTTTTCAGTTCTCACAAATGCTATACCACACAATACGAAACAAATGTTATCTGGGTATCAGTTCAGTTATCAGTTATCAGTTGGGGTATCTTCATTGCACTCCGGACATGTCCATAGGTGCTCAGATCCTCCCCCCAGCATATGCATCAGCGTCCGGTGGCTAATAGTGCCAGTTCTGTGTTGGTTGACGAGGCGCTTTGTTTTCCCGATGTACCTCTCGCGTCTGGATGTGCCGATTCTTACTCCCAGGTCTTTCATCCTGGACAGCGATGTGGAATCACTGACGTCAAAATCCTCTGTTCTCGCCAAATCTTTAAGGACGTTAATAACATCGGCACGATCCATGGGCTGGCCATCTACAGGGGGTGCAGAGCCAGCCAGTTTATCAGCTCGTTCATTTCCCTCGACTACCGCATGTCCCGGGACGAAGATGAATGTGACTTTACGGACAACAGACTTCCGCAGCGATTCAGTCCACTGTCTACGTACAGATCCAGCTTCGACCTTCTGAATCATGCTCATTGAATCACTTAGTACACACACGTTGGTATAATGCTGTGATTCCAGCCATATGAAAGCCTGTGTAACTGCCATCACCTCCATCGTCATGCTGCTCGTGGTGGTAATGAAAGGGTGAATAGAATTAACAACCAAATGGGAAATTTTCAACACATGAAACAAGATGTTAGATATGGCTGTGTACTATCACCTGCTTTGTTTTCCGAAATAATAACGAGAAGTAACATGAGGCGTCAAACAAGGATGTGTTGTATCACACCTTTTGTCCATCACCAACAATTTTTATGTGGATAAGATTGATGATGACTGATGACTGGCACCTTGCCGTCTTTGACAGACGATAGTTTGTAAAAATAGAGATATACCCCTCCATAGCACAACGTCTAGCCGAAATTAGAGACCATACAGCATGATGATCCCTCTCTCGGCCTGCCTAGTTTACTCCAGAGTAAAGGTAACACCGACACAAAGACAAGCTGCAGAAGCTGCCGGATCAGCAAAAGCAATGCTCTAACTGTTCACATGTCGAAGATTCTATCCTAGACCAGATGCCAACCAAGGCTTAGGCTTGGTCAGCCCTGTCATGACATTTAATCTTCAGGTTGCATTTCCTCGCACTAGGGTAAGGCTGGTCTCCCCGGCTTAGGCGTTAGCGACTTTCTCCGTAATACTAATCCCGTATATCCACATGAGGAACGTAACTTGCGAGAGAATCGGTAGCGGTTCTCGCCGCGCTGGTGACTTTCGGGGTATGTGAGCCTTCCGCTCAGGAAGCAATGGCAAACTACTGAGCATAATCTTGCCAAGAAATCAACAATCAGCTGAAAGATGCTGATGTTGGCAGCGATGTCCTGTAAAAGATATACGAACAAAACAAAACAAAAAGGGTAAGGCTCGTACCCCAGTCACCCCCCAAGTGCGCTCCTCTTCCCGAAGCCCTTGATACAATGTGGGATGTCGGGTATGTGAACACAGTCTAACATTCGGCGCTAACAGAAAGCAGGTAATACTGTCTTCTGCCATAGTAGTTCAGTAATATCTTACCAAGATCTGACTTGGATAAGATTACTAAATAAGTTAATCCACAACACGGAGTTTAAGTGGGATGCTGTTTGCAGACGACCAGAGTTTATTGTTTGGGAACAATGCTGGTATCCAGCACTCTATGCATTGCCTTGACAGTTGCTTTCAGAAATGTGATATGAAGTTTAACATCGAAAAAAAAAAAAACATGATTATTCGACAAACGCACCAGTGCAATATAACGTAAGTGTTAACGGAAAATCGTTAAAACGAGTTAGAGAGTACTAGTATCTGGACAGTGTGTTTACAGTGTATGGACTTTTAAATAAAGAAAAAGAAACGATAATACAGAAAGCAAACAACATGAATTATCAATTAGCATCTATCTTAAAACATCCAAATATCAACATGCATACCTCCAAAAAATGTAGCTGATATACGCTTTATTCATCGCGACTATATGTTATCAAGTCGAAAGAATACAAAGCCGAGTCCGTTTTATTGAGAGGGTGGGGCCTAAATTATGTGGTTGGATGAGGTAAATACCAACAACAGCTTGCGAGATTGATGCGAACACAGACCCACAGAACACCAGAAGAATAAAGGTAACAGACATCGCTGACACAATTAAATGACCCAGACATTAGTCTTAAAACCATTCCATCAGATAATTAATTGAAAACTAGATATATTGAAAAAAAAGGATGAAACATAACTCCCCACTGTCTGTAGCGGAAGAAATAAGCACTAAACAACAGTTTGCCAAAATACTGAGAAGAATTTAGAAAGGTATCTGACTACCCATCCAATACAACTGTCAGCGTCCCACGGAGTGTGAGAAAGAACACAGGACAAGGACAGGACATAGGTAGAGCATGGGTAGAGTAGGACAGAACTGTATACCCAGCGGGAGACAGGACCTAGGGTTAGAGACTGGACATGTCCTTGAACGACAGTCCAACCTTGGACTAGACGACCTGAGAATCAGCTATCAATAGACGACCTCAGACATCAGCTATCAATAGACGACCTCAGACATCAGCTATCAATAGACGACCTCAGACATCAGCTATCAATGGACGGCTGTGGTACAGGACTACACCGAAATACCGAGACACCCGACTTGGCCAAAACGCCACGTGACCACAGACCACGGTATGAAAGGGCAGACTGGACTTGACGGTGGTTGAGAGAGGAGTGTTTTCGGATAACTGAGAGAGCGTGTGCTGAGTGCCTCATATAAGATTTACTATTGTTTGTGAGAGTGCTGATAGCAGATAGCCTGTGCGCTGATATGTATGCAACGGTTTGTGATACGAGAACGCATGAGTGCTTGGCGCTATAATGATTGTATGAATTTCACCAGAGTTGCTTGCACGTGATTATAATATGCTTACTTGTAAATAAATGTCGAGACATGTGACTTGAGTGTTGTCGAGTGTATTGCACATGTATTACAGTATTGTCATGTCTATTGTGACGAGTCATTAATTAAGTAAGACGGTGACAACAATATTCATAATAAGCCAGATAAACATCACACTCATTGATCATTCAATATAGGCAAGCCAGCACACTAACACCCTTACACTTTGTGCGCTATAAACCATTGATTCCAATTGTAATTTGGGTGTCGTGTTTACAAAGAGCTACAACAATCGCAGGACATACTCCCTCAGGGACTCTTCACCTTAATGTTTAGTTCTGTTAACTCTAGAACTAGGATAACTGATTACTATAACTAGTGACGTTAGCGACAACAGGTAGATGAATAGGGATAGGTGAGACGTACAATCAGACTCGTCGTTCTGGTTACTTACTCTGTTTGACGGGCTGTTCTTTTGAGGCCATCTGACATTGACGGAAACCCATGCTTTACTACTCTCAACATAGAGATGATGTTCTAGTTAGTTGAATAACTAATTAGCATGACTGAAGGTTGAGTAGTCAGTGATAGGATGTATGTGGACCAATGTTTGGGGCAAAATACTCTCACCGATCGCTCTTCCTTTCAGGAGTTGACTTTTGAGGAACCAGCCTACTACAATTGTTGTTTGCCTGAAACCACTTCGTGTACCATAGCGAAGGGTAGAATCACTTACTTACCTAGCCTGACTAAACCACACCATGCGAAAGGGTGAATCATCCTGATTGAATGTTTATCACCAAGTTGATTCCAGTGCCCTGAAATTGCACATGTGGGACGTGATGGTTTGTTTCTTTTTCTGAGTTTGAAGATGCTCTATTTCAGCAATCATGCTTAAGTATAAGAGACAATAGACTGTGTACGGAATGTTGTGGCTAGGTTAACCCAGTGAGGTGTATCAAGTTGGGGTACTCTCAGCTCTGGGAGCTCATCAAGTCCAAGTTTATTATGGTTCCGCCTAAACGTCGGAAACTTAAAGCAATGATTAGCACATAACCTTGTGCGGTTCCTACGGCAGCTCTAGTGGCAGGTCATGATGAGACCTACACCAGCTTACGTAGTCTGACTCTTTCAAGTGTTATCAGGTATATCGGACAACTAATTATTGTCCTAATGAACATTGTTGCCACAAAGTGTGAAATAGGTGCGTGATCCAAATGGTGTAATTATAGAGTCTATGAATTGGGAAGGGTTTTTCTCATAGGACTCTAGTGAATTAGCAGCAGAACTATACTATTACCCAACCAGGGGTACGTGATACTACTGAGGGACCATTAGATTGGTCATTGGCTGCAGACATTTATTAAAGCGGTACTATTACCCAACCAGGGGTACCTGCTACTACTTAGGGACCATTAGATTGGTCATTGGCTACAGACATTTATTTAAGTCGAGAGTAACTGGGGTCACCTCAAGGAGGAGGGTCTCCCAGCCAGACTGTCTACAGAGAACTGTGTAGTGACTTTAACAGTGACTCAGTAGGAAGTGATAGAATTGCAGTTCGTCCAGTGATTGTGGTCAAGTGGTTAAATCCTCTTGTTGTCGATACAAGCTCTGGGGACGGAGTGGTCTCCAAGGTTCTAGTCATCTCACTGGAAGGAAGCCGGGTGAGTGGCGGACCGACTGGACGGGACATCTGCATCCAATCTACTTCTCAGCCTGAGGATGATTTGAGCCATATCTCTGATTCTGTCTCTACTCTATCCTCTACTTGTGTAAATAGATTATTCTATCAGGGTGTTCAATTCAGTTCTATATTCTCAAGGGTAGAATAAACTTTGTGTATGTTGACTTACTCTTTGTACAATTATTGAGTGTGGTCTCGGACGATGCCTCATTGTTCATTGTCCCAAGGGAGTAGGTAGATAGTGGGGGTCTAGAATCTGGAGGGGCTTGTAGACTTAATTAACTAATCCGAGGTCAACAGTAGAATAAACAGTGTATCCACCTGTCCAACCCCTGGGGTTAGAATACACGGGAGTGCTAGAGACACCTCGGGTGTGGTTAACTCTCAGTACCCGAGGCGATCTTATCACAAGTAGTAGTAGTAGCAGCAGCAGCAGCAGCAGCAGCAGTAGTAGTAGTAGTAGTAGTAGTAGTAGTAGTAGTAGTAGTAGTAGTAGTAGTAGTAGTAGTAGTAGTAGTAGTAGTAGTTGTAGTTGTTGTTGTTGTTGTTGTTGTTGTAGTAGTAGTAGTTGTTGTTGTTGTTGTTGTTGTTGTTGTTGTTGTTGTTGTAGTAGTTGTTGTTTTTGTTGTAGTAGTAGTAGTAGTAGTAGTAGTTGATGTTGTAATTGGTGTTGTTTTAGTAGTTACAGTAGCAGCAGCAGCGGCAATAGTAGTAGTAGTAGTAGCAGTAGTAGTAGTAGTAGTAGTAGTAGTAGTAGTAGTAGTAGTAGTAGTAGTAGTAGTAGTAGTAGTTGTTGTTGTTGTTGTTGTTGTTGTTGTTGTTATAATACAGCAGGAATGGAGGCAATGGTAACATAGTGTCAACCTTTACGTGTTTGTTTTCTGCTTCTCTTGTACCTGTACAATAGCAATTTACAACAGCAATAAACAATATATTGTCGTTAGTTAGTTCCCAATAATGATTTCCATGATGAACTATGTACTAGATATATACGGAGTGGTTACATCCTGATTTGGATTATCCCTTTCTATATCAATATCCTGGTATATTAGGAGGACACGGTTTTTCTCGCACGTAGCAAAATTATAATCATTATCTTTATGTACCACGCCAATAAGAGTGTCATAGTTCACCATCCCATACGATCATCAGAATCTTGGATTGCCATTAGATATTTTACACTTATCTGTGTATTGTCCATATTTCACGTGCGTGCTGGGGGATGAGTGGTCTCGAGGTATGGTGTCCGCCTCGAGTGCTGGAGGTCCCGGATTCAAGTCCCGGTGAGGGCCGAGATTTTTTCACGTGGAATTCTAGTAACAAAATTTCTCCTGGTGTCAGGGTAGTGAGATCGGACACCCGTGTGTATTGTTGCGAACGTTAAAAAATCCCTTGGCAGATGGAAATCGAAAAAGAAAAGCCTAACGGCGCCGCCCGGGCAAAATTTCTAGTTAAAAATCTACACAACAGCATTTCAGAATCCTTGCTGGTGCTACCGGAGTTCGTGTACTGAGCTGAGATTCTCCAAACTCAGGCTTGAGTTAGGAGTAGAACGGAGCACTTATGGGTTACACCCGTTTGCCGTGATATTAATTCGTCGACTAAACTAAACTAAACTTATGGGTTACACCCGTGTGCTGTGATGTTGATTCGCCAACTAAACTAAACTAAACTCACGTACATGCAACTGTGTTGTTTCTGTATATCACTCATACACTCTTCACGAGCATAATAAATGTTGTATGCCTCATAGAATGACGTGAACATTAATTACAAGAACTGATTTTTACCGAAACAATTTTAAATTAAGCGAAAGAGCTCGGAATAAACAAAAGTACAAATTACAGACATAACTTAGAAATATGTGGGAATTTAAAGTGGACTGGCTAATTTATAAGAGAGATGCATATAGTAGCTATACGATGGCGAATGCAGAAGAAGCAGAGGAAGAAGAAGCAGGTGAAGAGAAATAGGAACAACAGAAAAAGGAAGAGGAGGAGGAAGAGAAGGAGTAGGAGGGGAGGAGGATGTGGTGGAAGAAGAAGTAGAAGAAATGAACAGGGATATATTAACACAGTTTCATTTCAACCAATCCTGCATTCGACCGTATCCTTGAAATGTGTTTTAGTTCTAACGCGTAAAGGAAATTTTTCAACCGCGACACGTCATTAGGTAAATATAGAAACGGATTTCCTGGTTCGAGATTCAACAGTCTATCAAGGCCTCAACAACTATAAAAAGGATGTTCACAATTAACAAACCACAACAGCGATCACTTACAACAATTACGAGAGTAACGTTGAAACGGCAAAATGTAAGTGTATATTATTACTACTACTATTACTACTACTAACTACTACTACTACTACTACTACTACTACTACTACTATACTACTACTACTACTACTACTTATTACTACTGCTGCTACTACCACTGTTGCTGATGCTACTGCTGCTGCTTCTTTCGTTCGCTTGAAATTGATCATCTACATCTGCAATGTTGTCTCTTGTCTAAACTTCTGTTTATTTTAGTTTATCTCCCGCTGTTATTTCCCTAGGCCAGGCGGTGTGCCTAGATATGTTGTATTTTGGGCAGTCTTGTTGTCTGATCCGCTGTCTACTACGTCAATCCACATGTGCACATTGCTGATTAGCAAATCTTTAACTTTGTAAACACATGGTTGTGTAATCTGGGCACATAATAATGATCTGTTCTGTTCTGTCCTTAAAATGATAATCATATTGTGTTGGTGTTGGTAGCTTTGTAAATGATTTGATGATTGTTTTCTTTTGGTGGTATTTGACAGGTACATGGAGTTTTTCTTCTATTGCTTCTTCCTTAGCTAGTTGATTAGCTATCTCGTTTCCGGGCACTATACGGATGGTATCCATTGTATGGTGACCTTATGTTGTTAGCCTAGTTCATAAAGTAGTGTCCCTAGCACTGGCAATTTTTTCAGACTCTAGTGCCTCCAGTATTAATTTTGCATCTGTCAATAGCACCACAGGCTGATTACCATGGTTGGTATTAAGTAATTTCTCTGTTACTACTCGTATCTTGATTACCTGGATTTCTGCGAAATAGTTATGACAGTACTTTCCTGATGATACTCTGGCCTTATCCATAGTATTATTTGGTTGTTCTATGTACACTCCTGCTCCTCTATTTCTAACAGCGCTTTGTGGTGACCCATCTGTGTAGAACTGCTGCTGCTACTACTACTACTACTACTACTACTAACTACTGCTACTACTACTACTGCTGCTGCTGCTTTTGCTGCTACTGCCACTACTACCACTACAACTACTACCGCTACCACTGCTGCTGCTACTACTACAACTACAGCAACTACTACTAAATTATTTGTTGTTGTTTTTTTTTTTTAAATAAAACGTTTGCTGCACATAACTACGCGTGAGGGTTCCTGTTACTCTACTCAGCTTTAAAAAAGTCGCTTTAAAGTCGACAGGGTCGACTTCATTGCACCGGGTTGTTATCCCATATGGCTCGGTCTCTTTCCGCAGCGCGGAAAGCGTCGCACAAAGCTCAGCTTTAAGTTTGTACGATATATTTAACTGCTGCAAATATGTAGCAATGTTAAATTCTACGATGTATGAAATTGTTACTATATTTAGCAACGTTAAGCGTGTGTGCTGTATTAAGCTGCAGCGATACCTGGCAATGGTAAGGTTGTCCACTTTATTGCACCGCTTGTTGGTTATGGTCACCAGTTTCATGACGGTATGCGGGGTGTCTATTTATAGAGAAAATGACAAGAAGGAAAGCACAAAACCTTCGTGACAAGCGTCAAGCGGTGTTCAACAACTGCCTCGTCCAGTAGAACATGTTGTAAATGTGCTACCAGACAGTAATCCAGATAAAGTAGGCCTTTGGGCACGTTATGATTCGGGGATGTTGTAGTACAACAAGAAAGTTGGCGAGGAGGATAGTAAGATGGTAGGGGGAAAAAGGGGGGGGGGGGTTCATATTCTTTTTACAGAACATAGCTGTCAACACCAGCATTTTACTGCTGTTGTTGATGTCGTGGCAAGTTTACGTTCAGTATTTTGCCATTGCTTTCTAAACGACCGCTCCATAACATTTCGTTAAAACCGAGCGCAACTCCGTCTGCTGCCAAATGACGTGAAGCTGTTTTTCGAACGCGGGTAAGCGGGATTATAAACAGCGTCCAAATTTCTTCGCCACGGAGGACGGCAGTAAAGGGCTATAAAGAGAGAATTTGATAACATGGCAAGGAGGAACACAAGTACAGAAATGATTGGCAGTACACGAGACAAAATGGTAGACAGACAGACAGACAGACACACCACACACACACACACACACGCACACACACACACACACACACACACACACACACACGGCATGGAATTTGTCCACAATACTCCTCCTATCTTTCTTGTATATTTTTGCTTTCTGTTACATTTGTTGTATAATTTATTACATATAATGACACCCTCCCCCCCCCCCCCCCAACACTTCACTGAGGCAGATGGAGGAAGAGAAGGAGAACGATGCCCTGAATCCGCCTGTATCTATCCTGATTTCCTTGAACAAGTCCTCATCATTTCCTTGCAGCTGGACTCATTAGTAGTCAAAAAAAAAAGTAGTCAAAGTAGTCATTGCAAACAGCTTCTTGTTTTCTCTGATCATACTTCTTATTTTCTAATGTAGTTTTTAATTATGTTAGTTGTTTTTTATGTAGGCCTATTTGTTTATTTTCCCGTTTGCTTTAGTTTTCTTTTCTTTTTTTTTTTGTGCGGTCGCCCGCTTTGAACTCAAGCGCAGTTCGTACACACAGCTTCTAGTGGAGCTGGACTGAATTTTGCGTGTGGATTAGCTTTCCCTATTAACAGTGTCTCTCGCCATCAGGCGAACACACTCCGACTTCTGAAGTACTTGTAATTTATGTCCCAAAGTCAAGAACGATAGGACAACATTTGAATCCAACTGTCCAGTGTAGGGTTGAACCCCTTACCTCGAAATCAGCACACCGAATGTTTAAGAACACGCGTTCTTATCCATTCGGCCATGCTTACTTACTTCTTTCTTCTTATAGGCTGAGCCCATCCTCTGTGATATATCTCTGCTTTTTGTGCATTTATTGTTTTCTAAATCATATTTTTATGTGCTAAATAGACAAGAATGTCCCGCGCCTGTGTGGCCAGATAATCAGTTCTCCCTGTATTGCCATCAACACAAAGAATTCTTTTCCTTTCTTCTTCTTCTTTATTATATTCGGATGCTATCGCTTACATCGAACCGTATTGGCGATTACTGCCTAAAGTAACTTGCCGAGTTGGACGGGGAGGTAATGTGTTGAGCCTGAGGAATTAAGGCGGCCTAGCTTAGGCAATCAACACCAACTGTGTAGGTTAGGGTTTTCTTTTTGCTCTTGACAGAAATCCATAACCTTGCCGAGTATTCACACACGGGTCTCCTGAATGGGATACCGACGTTCTTTATTGGTGCGTGTGTGTGCCAAACATGAATTTTTGGCATTGTATTACTATTATTGTCATATTAATATTATCAGTTTATTATTTCCTTGATTTCAGAATTATAAAGGCCAACCCTGGGACAGAACGCATCTAATAAAAAAAGGCACTAACTTTTACATTGTGACAATTAACTACAATAATGGGCTGTATTGAAGGTCGTCCTCACAACACACAAAGCCACACGAAACAACCCTATGGTAAAAACAAACGAAAGAAGGTTAAGGCCAGTAGCCAAATGCATAGCTCCCAGTATGATAGCTTCCACTACGATACTACCCCATGGGATCATGGGGTGAGTCATGGTGTCTGTGGCGGGTACGACAGTGGTGCTGGTCATCATGGCGGACATGGTGGCTACAGTGGTGGCTGCGACAGAGGTGGGGGAAATGATGGCTACAGTGGTGGCTGTGGCGGAGCCGGCGGTGATTCTGGAGGAGGCGGTGGAGACTCAGGAGGCTGCGGTGATTGAGACTGATCATCCAAACTTTGAAGCTCCAACAGAATAATTAATGTTGATATTTTTTTTGGTTTTTAATATGGTGAAATGTACTTTTAAATATTGTTTTTGTCTATCCCTCTTTCCTGCGTGTTTCTTTTCAATCACAAAATTTTATATAGAAATATGTGTTTAGTGCAATATGTCCAATGCGCCTTAAGGCGCCTCAAGCTCAGGGGTACCAGGGTAGGATCCCAGTATAAGGTTGGGAGATTTCACAATCAATAACAATTGGTGGCTTCACAGATCACCTTGATCGGATGCTATGCCATAAATCATTGTCTTTAGAGATTAGAAAAATATTACATATCACCAGTTATAATATATGGATGTGAATCCGGGGATTTGAATTGGTATTCAAGCACTTAAAAATTCCCCAAGAACTGCAGATGTGTAGTTTTACAGAAGAATGACTGAAAATTCCCCAGGAACTGCAGATGTGTAGTTTTACAGAAGAATGCTGAAAATTCCCCAGACAAATAAAATGAGTAAACTAAATGTTTAACAGATTCAGAGCCAAACAAAAAGTAGGTATGCACCGAACAAAAATGGATGTCGCAAAATGGGAAATAGGGGTGTGTCATAGTTATGACTTAAAAGTTGTTATTATGGTAGCAGACATGTTGTATTATACCAAATTATCGGACTTTGCTTGGGATACACTACTGCATTGATATTTTAATTGAGATTACATTTCGAAAAGACAAGATTTCAGCGATATATAGACCTTTGGCAGATACGGGAAGTTGTTTAAAATGATTAATCATCCCATGACATTTAATCAGTTAAAAGAGACGATTACACAAAGACAACTTACCACAAACATCAGAAAGAGACAGTCATCATTTTTAGGCCACATTATGAGAAAACAAAAACTAGAAAATACCGTGACAACTGGAAAGATTTATGTAAAGAGAGAAAGAGGAAGCCAACCAAAGAAAATTCTTGACAGTCTTGTTATCATGGCACGGCCGGGAGTCACCACACGAACTGATGATACATGTACGAGATCTCAAGCTGTGGGGAAGCATGTTCTCCCACGCCAGTCGGTAAGACACTTGATGATGATGGTGATGATGATGCTGTTATAAATTTCCAGATGTGTTCTATGTCTAGCAAAACTGCATATTTTACAGTATATATTACAGATGCCATTGAAACTGTTTAAGCATATCTGGGTAATAAGTATTGCTGAAATTGTATACGGTGCTGTGATTTTTACTGTGTATTTCAGCTGTTATACTCTTGTACAGCATTGTTATTTTATGTATTGTTAACGCTCCATTTATTGGCTGTGGATTTTTTTTATTTATAATGTAAGGCTAAGTGCTGAAAACCGCTCCTTTTATGCTGAAGTATGTAGAGTCAACGTGTGTGTGTGTGTGTTTGTGTGTGTGTGTGTGTGTGTGTGTGTGTACGAGCGTGCGTGCGCGCGCGCGCGCGTGTGTATGTGTGTGTGTGTACTTTTTGAATTTATTGTAAACTTATTGTAAATAGACAACAATAAAAACGGTATACGCATTTTATTACATGAAAAGAAACCTGCGTTTTGTTATTGTTTGTTTTACAACTAACAAACTTATTTTATAGAAGAAAATTAACTCAGTTGCTGGCTGTGTTTATTTATTCTCGCCTGTGTTCATATCATATAATAAAAACATTAATAAAATTAGTGGAAATGCGGTAAAGCTGTGGAAATGTAAACAATATAAAACTTCGTGATATTTTATCATGTTCATATCATCAAACTCTATTATTAGTCCTGATTTCCTAGTCTATTAATCTCGTCGAAATATTATATCAGTCCTAACAGAATATTCTGTACATCCTGCCATAATAATCTATCAATCATAACATCTTTATAATACTAGTATCTTCGTCTTCTGCCTTATATTCAACCAACTCACCCCGAGACGTACTTTCTTTCCTATCTCCTGCAGATCATTCTATCAGCTTCCCATGTTATATCACTATCAGTAGTTCTCGTCTCCGCGTGTTTTGGGTCTGTCTCTCATTTCACTGACCCGGTTGGTTCCGGTCAAAGGAATTTCTAGTTATACAGTCAAACTTCGGTTTTCGTCGATAATCCGTTCGAAAACTATTTTTCGGCCCCAGACGTGTCCAAACTTGCACCTTCGCCGTGCCTTGTATCACAATCTATGCCAGTGCGCGTTTTGAATTTTTCAAACCATAATATGTTGGCCTTTAAATCACTAAGTACACTAGCATTTGTCCCAGTCATACTTTAATGAGATCGGCCTACAACAGACTGACCTTTTCACATATGATTGCCTCCGAAACATAATCGCCATCTGTTTTTGATTTATCCAAATTAATAATAACTGTTCCCCATCTTCAATTGTTTAAGATCTCTGTTTCGTTAGCACATTCATGTCTTTCACAACATTAGCCTCTTTTATTGCTTCATTTATCGCCGCAATGAAACTTATCGTGGATGGCGACTTCCCGTACATGCGACCGATTTCAGCAATCTTAATGCCGCTCTCGCATTTTATTATTAACAAGTGATGCTCACACAACGAAAAACAACGACAAACTGAGCAGAAGAACGCGTGGATCCCTTTGTTTACGGAAAATTAGCAGCAAGTCATTGTCAAATTCTCACATTGCATACAGGCACTCTCGCCACTTCATCCACACCTCAAAGAAACTTCATGCGTGGATGGACATCATATACTTTATTTCAGGCGAACCTGATATATATATTTACACATTCAGATTCAGGCGGTAATTGCCTGCCTAAATATACAATGGTCGCATTTCCTCACAAAACTCATAAATCATCAAATACAATCTCACTCTCGCGATCTATAACATACGCCCTCGTAAACTACACATTAGCTCTCGGAAATCTATCTATCTATCTATCTATCTATCTATCTATCTATCTATCTATCTATCTATCTATCTATCTATCTATCTATCTATCTATCTATCTATCTATCTATCTATCTATCTATCTATCTATCTATCTATCTATCTATCTATCTATCTATCTATCTATCTATCTATCTATCTATCTATCTATCTATCTATCTATCTATCTATCTATCTATCTATCTATCTATCTATCTATCTATCTATCTATCTATCTATCTATCTATCTATCTATCTATCTATCTATCTATCTATCTATCTATCTATCTATCTATCTATCTATCTATCTATCTATCTATCTATCTATCTATCTATCTATCTATCTATCTATCTATCTATCTATCTATCTATCTATCTATCTATCTATCTATCTATCTATCTATCTATCTATCTATCTATCTATCTATCTATCTATCTATCTATCTATCTATCTATCTATCTATCTATCTATCTATCTATCTATCTATCTATCTATCTATCTATCTATCTATCTATCTGTGTGGGGGATGTATGTGGGTTGGGGAGGGGTGCATGATGGGTGTGGGTGATGGATTTGGAGATGTGTGTGTGGGTGGGGGATATGTCTGGCTGGGTGGGGGTGTGTGGCTGGATGGAGGATGTATGTGTGGGTAGTGAGGGTGATTGTAGTTGGGGGATGTGTGGATGGGTAGGAGATGTGTGGGGAGATGTGTGTGTGGGTGAGGGATGTGACTTTGGGATGTGTGTGGGTGTGGTGTTGTGTGGGAGGGGAGCTGGTTGTGGATAAATGATGTGTGTGTGGGTGGGTGAAGGTGTGGTTGGGTTTTCGGGTGGATGAAGGATGTGTGTGAGGGTGGGGATGTGTGCTTAGATGAGTGGTTGGGGTGTGTGAGTGTGGGTGGGTAGATAGGAGATGTATGTGTTGATGAGTGGGTAAGGGATGTGTGGGTGTTAGTGGTTGAGGGATAAGTACGTGTGTCTGGGGATGAGTGTATGAGTTGGGGATGTGTGTGTGTGTTGTGTGTGCGTGGATGGGAGGTGTGTGTTTGTGAATGGTGGATGTGTTGGTGGGTGGGGATGTGTGGGAGGGATGTGTGTATGAGTGGGGAGATTGTGCGTGGGTGGGGATGTGTGTGTATATGGGTAGGGGTGTGTGGTTAAGGGATGTGTGGCTGGGGGATGGGTGGATGGAGGATGTGTGGTTGGGTAGAGGATGTGTGGGTGGGTAATTGTATATGAGTAAGGGTGTGTGGTTAAGGGATGTTTGGTTGGGGGATGGGTGGGTAGAGGATGTGTGGGTGGGTAGAGGATATGTGGGTGGGTGAGTGTGTGCAGGTTAGGAGATGGTGGGGGATGTTTGTTGGTGTGGGCTCGGGATCTGTGAGTGGGCTGGGGGAGATGGGAGATTATGTGGGTGGGTGCGGAATTTATGTGTGGGTAGGTGCGGATTATGTGAGTTGACGGGGAGATGTGTGTGTGGCTGAGAAATGTGTGTTTGGCTGGGTGGGTGGAGGTGTGTGGGTGGAGGAGGATATGTGGGTGAGTGATTGTTGGTGGGTAATGGGACGGGTAGAGGATATGTGAGAGGGTGGGGAGATGTGTGTAGGTGGGGGATGTGTGGGTTATTGAATGTGTGTGTGCTTGGGGTGTGGGTGGATGGGATGTGTGGTGGGTGAGAGGTGTGTGTGGGTGGGGAGATGTGTAGATGTAGGGATGTGGTGGATGGGTGAGGGAATGTATGTGTGTGTGGGTTATGTGTGTGGTTGGGTGGGGGAGTTGGAGTGAATAGAGGATGTGTGGGTGGGTGGTGGATGTGTCTCATAACATAGTAATATGCATTGTTTATGTTTACAAAATTCATGTGACAATGTTTTTTTTCCTATGCAATGTTGATGAAAGAAAGCTGAGTGAGTGGAAGGGCCGAATGTAAGACGGGCCTGCGTGCCCAATTTGTTACCCTTTGAAAATAAAGTATGTTCGTTCTATCTATCTATCTATCTATCTATCTATCTATCTATCTATCTATCTATCTATCTATCTATCTATCTATCTATCTATCTATCTATCTATCTATCTATCTATCTATCTATCTATCTATCTATCTATCTATCTATCTATCTATCTGTTTGTCTGTCTGTTTGTCTGTCCGTCCTTCCGTCCGTCCGTCCGTCCGTCCATCCGTCCGTCTGTCTGTCTGTCTGTCTAGCTAGCTAGATACCTACCTACCTGCCTACCTATCTATCTCCTGCCTGCCTGCCGACCGACCGACCGACCGACCCACCGACCCACCGACCGACCATGGGTCGACCCACCCACCTACCTTTCTGCCTACCTACCTACCTAACTTTCTGCCTACCTACCTACCTACCTTTCTGTCTGTCTGTCTGTCTGTCTGTCTGTCTGTCTGTCTGTCTGTCTGTCTGTCTGTCTGTCCGCGCTATTAAATATTGATAAAAGTTACTGGAAAAAATGTGAGGACCATGTGTTGAAAGAGGAAGAGGACTATTGGAGAAAGGATGGATTGAATTTTATGCAACCGAGAGCAATCATCAACCTACTGGAATCGTCCGACACAGATTAAGGTCTGAGCAGATCGCAGACCTTAATCTACGTACACATTTACTGGGATATTTTGCTCCAACTATTCAGACGAATTGCAGGCCCTAAACATTACAGCATCAGCATCAGCTGAAGAAACAAGAAGGAAATGAAAAATAAGGTAAGAAATATAGTCCTTCTACTTTCCTGTTAATTTACAAATTATTTACCCCGTGCCTCTGTAAATTCTCTGTCTTTACTAATATTACACATTGCACTCCTCTCGGGATTCTCCGTGGTGAAGTAGTCAAGCCGTCTGACTCGGGCTCCGAAGGTTGTATGTTCGATTCCGGGCCGCGTCCTTCATTTCAAGAGTGCATTTTTTCGGAGACTCCCGAGGGTCGTCGCTGGAGCTACGGAGTTCGTGCTTTGTGAGAAGCTTTCCGCGCTGCGGAAAGAAACTGAGCCATATGAGATAAAAAACCCGGTACAATGCAGCCGACCCTGTCGATTGTAAGCTAATTCTTTCATTGCACCCACTCCCATACGAATCCCGATACGCCTTTGTGTGTCATCTGAATTTGCAGGTCCCCATTACCGTAAACATAATATTTTTAACGAGAAATCACTAGTTGTTCAGCAAAACATCAAAGAAATGTCCTCGCTTTCAATGATTTAAGTTGTTTTTGGACCTATCAAAGACATATTCCTTGGGTGGGGGTAAATATAAGACTGCTGGAAAAATTTCATAACGATGCAACAGACAGTTTTCAAAATAATTGATCTTGAATGAAGGCATTCAAATCGGAACATACTATAACACCCTTACACTCTGTGCGCTATAAACCATTGATTCCAATTGTAATTGGGTTTCGTGTTTACAACGAGCTACAACAATCGCAGGACATTACTCCCTCATAGAAACGTAAATTTAACTTAAGGAACTTCTTTACATACTTTGAGGCGTAGTAAATATATGGTACTGACCCCATATTTCTATGAACCAATCGCAACTCGAGGTGTTATGAGAGTAGTTATAAATGTGGGATTCGGTTATATTTTGGAGGATTGCGGGGGATTAACCTTGACCTCGGTTGATTTTCACTCCTCCTCGGTCATATAGTTGGGTGGGTATGTAGGGGTGGTATCTAGGTCATATCTAAGGGCGATAATTCTAAGATTTTATGTTTCTAAGGGCAGATAACTATTGAGTGGGTGTATAAAAATTTTAATTAATTATTATAAAATAAAATAAAATAAATAAAAAATAAAAATAAATAACGACGGGGTGCGGGGTGGTGGCGAGGGGGTGGGCGCGTGGGGTGAGACTAGGCGGTTCGGGTTTAAACACTATCAGGTATATAATAATTTTTTATTAAATCATGTATAAACAATACAATGCATATTAAATAAGTAGCGGCATAGTGGAAAATTCTGGAAGGTAGTACCGGGGAGTTATACGTCGGCAAGTGTGGGAAAATCTCCGGCGGGTGTGACGGTGGTCGGTTCATAACAGACGTGGAGGGGGTGCATACGGAAAAGTCATTAAGTAAAGGGTTGTAAAAACGTGGGTGAGTGGTGTGTTAAAATATTTTGAACTGTTAGCGCATTGGTGGTGTACATTAGTACGAATAGAAGGAATAGGTGCGGTGGGGATAGTAGTGGGTATGGGTTAGTGAAATTAGTTGATAAGGGTGGTTATTAGTGCTATGTAGATGTTCATAGTAGCTTATTCACTAACATAACACGTGTTACAAATGAAACCTTGAAAGCTAAAGATCGCTGATTGTAATGGATATAGTGTAGTATCATTCGGTGGTAAGGGGTGGGTACCAGGTATTAGTGGTCAACAGATGGTCAAGTAGTGGTCAAGTGAGGAAATTTTAGAGAAAAGTGGTTATAATGATAGGGTGATGCTTAAAGGGTGGTAAATTAGTGGTCAAGTAGTGGTCAAGCAGTGGTCAAGTAGTGGTCAAGTTGTAGTCAAGTGAGGAAATTTTAGGGAAAAGTAGTTGTAATGATATGGTGATGATTAAAGGGTGATAAATTAGTGGTCAAGCAATGGTCAAGGGGTGGTCAAGTGAGGACAATTTTAGGGAAAATTGGTCGTAGCGACATGGTGATGGTTAAAGGATGGTAAATTAGTGGTAAATTAGTGGTCAAGCAGTGGTCAAGTGGTGGTAAAGTAAGGACCATTTTAGGGAAAATTGGTCGTAGCGACATGGTGATGGTTAAAGGGTGGTAAATTAGTGGTCAAGTAGTGGTCAAGTAGTGGTCAAGTGAGGAAATTTTAGGGTAAAGTTGTTGTAATGATATGGTGATGATTAAAGGGTGGTAAATTAGTGGTCAAGTAGTGGTCAACCAATGGTCAAGTAGTGGTCAAGTGAGGAAATTTTAGTTAAAAGTGGTTATAATGATATGGTGATGATTAAAGGGTGGTAAATTAGTGGTCAAGTAGTGGTCAACCAATGGTCAAGTAGTGGTCAAGTGGTCGAGTGACCACTTAAATTGTAGAGGACGATGTCCCTAAGATTATGGTAGTGGTTAAAGTGATCGATGACATGGTCAAGTAGCGGTCAACCAGTGGTCAAGTGGTCGAATGAACACTTAAAAGGTAGAGAAAAGTACGTATATTGAAACGGTGATGGTAAAATGGTCGACAACGTGGTCAAGCAGTGGTCAAGTAGTGCTCAACCAGTGGTCAACCGCTCAAGTGAGAAAATTGTAGGGTATGGTACGTGTAGTGAAACAGAGATGGATAAATTAAGTAGTGACGTTGTCAAGTAGTGATCAAGTAGCGGGCAAGTACTGGTCAAATGGTCGAGTGACCACTTAAATTGTAAGGGAAAGTACGTGTAGTGAACCTGTGTTGGTTAAAGTGATCGATGACGTGTTCAAGTAGTGGCCAAGTAGTGGTAAATGGTCGAGTGACTACTTAAATTGTCGGTGAAAGTAGGTATAGTGACATGGTGATGATCAAATAGTGGTCAAGTGGTGCTAAAATAGTGGTCAAGTAGTGGTCAAGTAGTCGAATGACCACTTAAATTATAGGGTTTGGTACGTGTAGTGAAACGGTGATGGTAAAATAAGTAAGGACATAGTCAAATAGTGGTCAAGTACTGGTGAAGTAGTGATCAAGTGGTCGAAGGATCACTTAAATTGTAGGGTATGGTATGTGTAGTGACATGATGATGGTTAAAGTGATCGATGAAATGATCAAGACGTTATGCCGACTGCTAAGTTCAGAAAGTAATGTCCTTACTATCGGCAATTTCCCTGACAGGAGCGCCTCGAGCACTGATTTTGTATTGATCAATAGCACCTAGTGGTACAGTCAACACACATGGACAATAGTTACATCCGGTCAAAGATGGCGTCGCACCCTATCACACATGGGTAATTGCTACAACCAAACTACGTCTCATTCACTAAAACTGGTCAAATAGGGTGTCACATCCAGTCACAGGGGTAATGGGACATCTGAGACACGTGGTTAAGAGGGAAACTATAGAAAAAGGGTGTCCTATCGGTTGTCGAGTCAGGGAACCTAACGTATGATGATCACTGTGTATAGGAGTGAATACACTGCATCATCAACACTGCATCATCAACACTGCATCCGAAGGGTAAAATGGTCACCCCCTTCTCTCTCTCTTTTCTATAACCGTGTAGTCCTAGTGTTATCCGGTTACACCAAAGGACACCCGAGCATCAACACAACAAACTGCCCCGATTCAACCTTAGGCAATGCACGTAACATGACAGGTCACATGTCCGCCGTCATAACCAGCGACGTTATCACGTATCAAATTAGACATCCACACTTTCATTTCCTTTCTATGTGGCCATAGTGTCTTTACATCTTTCTCCAGAAAGCCATTTCCAAGACCAATATATGTTTTTTCAGTGTACCTGCTCAGTGCCACACTTCACAACCAGACAAAAGTACACCTTCTATGTACCAATTCAACCGTCAAATAAGAAAATATGTTAAACAAAATATTAAAATTATTGGTCAAATACAGAAATATCTCGTCCAAACTTATAAAAAGTACGAACATTTGTTAACCTATTGGGAAAAAATATCAATCAAGTAGGAAAGTTTGTTAGTCAAATAGAAAAAAATATTGACCACATAACGATATATCTTGTCCACACTTATGAAAAGTAGGGAAATTTGTTAGTCAAATGAGGAAAAAAAAAGATTAACCAAGTAACGAAATACCCCCACCAAACTTATGAAAAGTACGAAACTTTGTTAAGCAAGTATGAAAATGTATCGACCAAACAGAGAAATATATCACCCAAACTTATAAAAACTAGGAACATATGTTAACCAAATGGAAAATATCTTGGCCAAATAGGAATATTTGTTAGCCAGATGGGGAAAATATTGTCCAAGTAACGAAATACATCGTTCAAACCTACGAAAAGTAGGAAACTTTGTTAATTAAATGTGAAAATTTTGGCCAAATTTCAACCAAACTTATAAATATTTCAACTAAACTTATAAAAAAGTAGGAACATTTGTCAGCCAAATGGGAAAAAGGTCGGCCAAATACAGAAATATCGCAACCAAACTTATAAAAAGAAGGAAAATATTGACCAAGTAACGAAATATCTCGTCGAAACTTATAAAAATGTAGGAAACTTTGTTAACCAAATGTGAAAAAAACAAAACAAATATTGATCAAGTAAAGAAATAACTCCTCCAAATTTATGAAAAGTACGAAACCTTGGTACCCAAATGCGACAAATGTAGGTCAAATACTGAAATATTTTGTCCAAACTTATGAAAGGTAGAAAATTGTCTTAACCAACTGGGGTAAATATTGCTCAAACTAAGAAACATGTCGACAGAAGTAGGAAATTACGTGAACCAAAGTAATAAAATTGTTGGCCAAATATGAAAAAGTATCGGTCAAACTTATAGATGTCTCGTTTAAACTTATAACATGTATGAAAATTTGTTAGGTAAAGGTGAAAAATATTGACCAAGTAATGAAATATCGCATCCGAACTTATAAAATGTACGAGTTAACCAAAGGCGAAAAGGCCAAAACACAAAATGTCTCGACCAAGCTTATAAAAATCTAGGAAAAAATATTACAACTAAAATATTGATCAAAAGGTATAAATCCAAACATTATAAAAATAACCAAATGTGAAAAATATCGTCCAAAGACAGAAATATTTCAACTAAACTTATAAATAAATCAACAAAACTTGTGAAAATTTTTGGTCAAGTACAGAAATAGCTATGGAAAAAGTAAGTCCACAAAACTAAGAAAAAAAAATGTAACTTCTGTAGTCAAATGTGGCTTGAAGTTTTATCTGAAAAGACATTTCACAATACATAATCACCACCACTTTCCTTGTTTTACGTTACCGAAGGCCTTCACCGTATCTGGTACAGAAACTCTTATACATCACTCATCTCTCCACACTCTTGGTTTCTTTCTAATTCAAAGTGGTCACATCACCAAGAACTTCAAACCTCCATTGTACACGTGCTCCATTGAAACACCCATGACAGTTAACAACATGTATGGCCATGTAATCTGTGAGTCCATCGGGGATAGTTCATCCGAGTACTCGTCACCAAAGATCCATTTCCCATGGCTGACATCTTCAACTTGCTATACCACATCTTATTCTAACATATACTTTACATGAAATTTCCCAAATTTGGGGATCTATTAAAGAATACGTAATGAGATACACAAAGACACCAAGAACATATCAGACAAAACAACTCACAAACCAGACTTAGAACTAAAACTTAAACCATATCAGATGAACCACCCAACAAGTACTACTAGAACTCAAAACATAACGATATTAAGGAAACGCATACTTACACATTGTCAGACATTAGATTTAAATCCCCTACTACTAACATATCACTGGTGTCGAATTCCCGTTTCACAAAAACACCCTCTTGTCAGTTGTTAGTGAAAACCATTACACCAGTCCAGATTTGTGACTCGTAGAATCTACACTCACACAGGATCTATTAAAGAATACGTATGAGATACACCAAGACAACAAGAACATATCATACAAAACAATTCACAAACTAAAACTTAAACCATAACAGATGAACCACCCAACAAGTACTACTAGAATTCAAAACATAACGATATTAAGGAAACACATACTAGTTTATTTCTGTTTATAACTGTTTTAATATGGCAGAGAGAAACATGGTAATTAGACTATATCTGCCTTCTTCACTGCTGTCCTTTGTTCGATGACTTTTCTTCTGTGCTTGTCCTTCAGGACTGGATTCAAAATTTTTTTTCCAAGTCTTGTACACGCCTTTCAAAATGCTCACGTTCTCTGATTACATGGTGCCAGTTACCATTGCGTTCTTCGGTGCCAACAGTATGGACTGTCAAGAAGTGAGGTTCTGGTGCAAAATTAACCTGTGGAGGTAAATAAAACACATTGAAACTTACAAGACGGCCACACATACTACTTCACTAAAGAAAAAACAGTAAAAAAAAAATTCATGATGAGAAGTGGTAAAAGGCATCAAAAACAGACTGTCGACATTCTATTGGTCACGTCTTGAGAAAAGGTAAAGGTATAGTCACTGATGGTTTGTAGTATAGAGAGATGTACATAGAAAACATGTATAGCAGCTAGGTCTTCTGTATTAGACATGTTTACAAAAATACACATGTGAACTATGATCATTACTACCCATACACACCTTATTCGTTGATGACGAACACCTTCGGACACCGACAGTAGGATAGTTTTCGTTCCACAACACATTAATTTTCTTGAGAGACTCTGGGGCATGACTACTATCCAAAAGGTCAATATCTTCATCTGAAGACGAATCATCACCCCAAGCAAAGGTTGTCTCTGGTACATCTAATGCTGGCTGGGTGCCACGAGTAGGTTTCTGGCAGAACAATTTTTTTTTTCGATTGATTATTTTTGTAAGTGTGGTTGAGATATTTCTTATTTTGGTCTTTTCATACTTGGTTAACTCCTACTTTTTATACATTTGACTGAAATATTTCTGTATTTGTCATAACTTCTTCTAAGACTTTGTTCATGTCTGGTAATGTAAGCTCTGTTCCATCAAGAAAAAAGACAACGTCATGAACACAACCCACTAAAGAAAATCAACAAAAATCTTGGTTTCAATATTTATTCATCAAAACAGTTAGTGATATATCGTAAGAAGAATCAATGACATACATATTTTGGTGATTAAATATTGAAACCAAGATTTTTGTTGATTTTCTTTAGTGGGTTGTGTTCATGACGTTGTCTTTTTTCTTGATGGAACAGAGCTTACATTACCAGACATGAACAAAGTCTTAGAAGAAGTTATGACAAATACAGAAATATTTCAGTCAAATGTATAAAAAGTAGGAGTTAACCAAGTATGAAAAGACCAAAATAAGAAATATCTCAACCACACTTACAAAAATAATCAATCGAAAAAAAAAATTGTTCTGCCAGAAACCTACTCGTGGCACCCAGCCAGCATTAGATGTACCAGAGACAACCTTTGCTTGGGGTGATGATTCGTCTTCAGATGAAGATATTGACCTTTTGGATAGTAGTCATGCCCCAGAGTCTCTCAAGAAAATTAATGTGTTGTGGAACGAAAACTATCCTACTGTCGGTGTCCGAAGGTGTTCGTCATCAACGAATAAGGTGTGTATGGGTAGTAATGATCATAGTTCACATGTGTATTTTTGTAAACATGTCTAATACAGAAGACCTAGCTGCTATACATGTTTTCTATGTACATCTCTCTATACTACAAACCATCAGTGACTATACCTTTACCTTTTCTCAAGACGTGACCAATAGAATGTCGACAGTCTGTTTTTGATGCCTTTTACCACTTCTCATCATGAATTTTTTTTTACTGTTTTTTCTTTAGTGAAGTAGTATGTGTGGCCGTCTTGTAAGTTTCAATGTGTTTTATTTACCTCCACAGGTTAATTTTGCACCAGAACCTCACTTCTTGACAGTCCATACTGTTGGCACCGAAGAACGCAATGGTAACTGGCACCATGTAATCAGAGAACGTGAGCATTTTGAAAGGCGTGTACAAGACTTGGAAAAAAAATTTTGAATCCAGTCCTGAAGGACAAGCACAGAAGAAAAGTTAGTGAAGAAGGCAGATATAGTTCTAATTACCATGTTTCTCTCTGCCATATTAAAACAGTTATAAACAGAAATAACTAGTATGTGTTTCCTTAATATCGTTATGTTTTTGAGTTCTAGTAGTACTTGTTGGGTGGTTCATCTGATATGGTTTAAGTTTTAGTTTGTGAATTGTTTTGTATGATATGTTCTTGTTGTCTGGTGTATCTCATACGTATTCTTTAATAGATCCTGTGTGAGTGTAGATTCTACGAGTCACAAATCTGGACTGGTGTAATGGTTTTCACTACAACTGACAAGAGGGTGTTTTTGTGAAACGGGAATTCGACACCAGTGATATGTTAGTAGTAGGGGATTTAAATCTAATGTCTGACAATGTGTAAGTATGCGTTTCCTTAATATCGTTATGTTTTGAGTTCTAGTAGTACTTGTTGGGTGGTTCATCTGATATGGTTTAAGTTTTAGTTCTAAGTCTGGTTTGTGAGTTGTTTTGTCTGATATGTTCTTGGTGTCTTTGTGTATCTCATTACGTATTCTTTAATAGATCCCCAAATTTGGGAAATTTCATGTAAAGTATATGTTAGAATAAGATGTGGTATAGCAAGTTGAAGATGTCAGCCATGGGAAATGGATCTTTGGTGACGAGTACTCGGATGAACTATCCCCGATGGACTCACAGATTACATGGCCATACATGTTGTTAACTGTCATGGGTGTTTCAATGGAGCACGTGTACAATGGAGGTTTGAAGTTCTTGGTGATGTGACCACTTTGTATTAGAAAGAAACCAAGAGTGTGGAGAGATGAGTGATGTATAAGGGTTTCTGTACCAGATACGGTGAAGGCCTTCGGTAACGTAAAACAAGGAAAGTGGTGGTGATTATGTATTGTGAAATGTCTTTTCAGATAAAACTTCAAGACACATTTGACTACAGAAGTTACATTTTTTTTTCTTAGTTTTGTGGACTTACTTTTTCCATAGCTATTTCTGTACTTGACCAAAAATTTTCACAAGTTTTGTTGATTTATTTATAAGTTTAGTTGAAATATTTCTGTCTTTGGACGATATTTTTCACATTTGGTTATTTTTATAATGTTTGGATTTATACCTTTTGATCAATATTTTAGTTGTAATATTTTTTCCTAGATTTTTATAAGCTTGGTCGAGACATTTTGTATTTTGGCCTTTTCGCCTTTGGTTAACTCGTACATTTTATAAGTTCGGATGCGATATTTCATTACTTGGTCAATATTTTCACTCTTTACCTAACAAATTTTCATACATGTTATAAGTTTAAACGAGACATCTATAAGTTTGACCGATACTTTTTCATATTTGGCCAACAATTTTATTACTTTGGTTCACGTAATTTCATACTTCTGTCGACATGTTTCTTAGTTTGAGCAATATTTACCCCAGTTGGTTAAGACAATTTTCTACCTTTCATAAGTTTGGACAAAATATTTCAGTATTTGACCTACATTTGTCGCATTTGGGTACCAAGGTTTCGTACTTTTCATAAATTTGGAGGAGTTATTTCTTTACTTGATCAATATTTGTTTTGTTTTTTCACATTTGGTTAACAAAGTTTCCTACATTTTTATAAGTTTCGACGAGATATTTCGTTACTTGGTCAATATTTTCCTTCTTTTTATAAGTTTGGTTGCGATATTTCTGTATTTGGCCGACCTTTTTCCCATTTGGCTGACAAATGTTCCTACTTTTTTATAAGTTTAGTTGAAATATTTATAAGTTTGGTTGAAATTTGGCCAAAATTTTCACATTTAATTAACAAAGTTTCCTACTTTTCGTAGGTTTGAACGATGTATTTCGTTACTTGGACAATATTTTCCCCATCTGGCTAACAAATATTCCTATTTGGCCAAGATATTTTCCATTTGGTTAACATATGTTCCTAGTTTTTATAAGTTTGGGTGATATATTTCTCTGTTTGGTCGATACATTTTCATACTTGCTTAACAAAGTTTCGTACTTTTCATAAGTTTGGTGGGGGTATTTCGTTACTTGGTTAATCTTTTTTTTTCCTCATTTGACTAACAAATTTCCCTACTTTTCATAAGTGTGGACAAGATATATCGTTATGTGGTCAATATTTTTTCTATTTGACTAACAAACTTTCCTACTTGATTGATATTTTTCCCAATAGGTTAACAAATGTTCGTACTTTTTATAAGTTTGGACGAGATATTTCTGTATTTGACCAATAATTTTAATATTTTGTTTAACATATTTTCTTATTTGACGGTTGAATTGGTACATAGAAGGTGTACTTTTGTCTGGTTGTGAAGTGTGGCACTGAGCAGGTACACTGAAAAAACATATATTGGTCTTGGAAATGGCTTTCTGGAGAAAGATGTAAAGACACTATGGCCACATAGAAAGGAAATGAAAGTGTGGATGTCTAATTTGATACGCGATAACGTCGCTGGTTATGACGGCGGACATGTGACCTGTCATGTTACGTGCATTGCCTAAGGTTGAATCGGGGCAGTTTGTTGTGTTGATGCTCGGGTGTCCTTTGGTGTAACCGGATAACACTAGGACTACACGGTTATAGAAAAGAGAGAGAGAAGGGGGTGACCATTTTACCCTTCGGATGCAGTGTTGATGATGCAGTGTTGATGATGCAGTGTATTCACTCCTATACACAGTGATCATCATACGTTAGGTTCCCTGACTCGACAACCGATAGGACACCCTTTTTCTATAGTTTCCCTCTTAACCACGTGTCTCAGATGTCCCATTACCCCTGTGACCGGATGTGACACTCTATTTGACCAGTTTTAGTGAATGAGACGTAGTTTGATTGTAGCAATTACCCATGTGTGATAGGGTGCGACGCCATCTTTGACCGGATGTAACTATTGTCCATGTGTGTTGACTGTACCACTAGGTGCTATTGATCAATACAAAATCAGTGCTCGAGGCGCTCCTGTCAGGGAAATTGCCGATAGTAAGGACATTACTTTCTGAACTTAGCAGTCGGCATAACGTCTTGATCATGTCATCGATCACTTTAACCATCATCATGTCACTACACATACCATACCCTACAATTTAAGTGATCATTCGACCACTTGATCACTACTTCACCAGTACTTGACCACTATTTGACTATGTCCTTACTTATTTTACCATCACCGTTTCACTACACGTACCATACCCTATAATTTAAGTGGTCATTCGACTACTTGACCACTACTTGACCACTATTTGAACACCACTTGACCAACTCTTGATCATCACCATGTCACTATACCTACTTTCACCGACAATTTAAGTAGTCACTCGACCATTTACCACTACTTGGCCACTACTTGAGCACGTCATCGATCACTTTAACCAACACAGGTTCACTACACGTACTTTCCCTTACAATTTAAGTGGTCACTCGACCATTTGACCAGTACTTGCCCGCTACTTGATCACTACTTGACAACGTCACTACTTAATTTATCCATCTCTGTTTCACTACACGTACCATACCCTACAATTTTCTCACTTGAGCGGTTGACCACTGGTTGAGCACTACTTGACCACTGCTTGACCACGTTGTCGACCATTTTACCATCACCGTTTCAATATAGTACTTTTCTCTACCTTTTAAGTGTTCATTCGACCACTTGACCACTGGTTGACCGCTACTTGACCATGTCATCGATCACTTTAACCACTACCATAATCTTAGGGACGTCGTCCTCTACAATTTAAGTGGTCACTCGACCACTTGACCACTACTTGACCATTGGTTGACCACTACTTGACCACTAATTTACCACCCTTTAATCATCACCATATCATTATAACCACTTTTCCCTAAAATTTCCTCACTTGACCACTACTTGACTATTGGTTGACCACTACTTGACCACTAATTTACCACCCTTTAATCATCACCATATCATTACTAACCACTTTTCCCTAAAAATTTCCTACTTGACCACCACTTGACCACTGCTTGACCACTGCTTGACCACTAATTTACCATCCTTTAACCATCACCATATCATTACGACCAATTTTCCCTAAAATTTTCCACACTTGACCACCCCTTGACCATTGCTTGACCACTAATTTATCACCCTTTAATCATCACCATATCATTACAACTACTTTTCCCTAAAATTTCCTCACTTGACCACTACTTGACCACTGCTTGACCACTACTTGACCACTAATTTACCACCCTTTAAGCATCACCCTATCATTATAACCACTTTTCCCTAAAATTTCCTCACTTGACCACTACTTGACCATCTGTTGACCACTAATACCTGGTACCCACCCCTTACCACCGAATGATACTACACTATATCCATTACAATCAGCGATCTTTAGCTTTCAAGGTTTCATTTGTAACACGTGTTATGTTAGTGAATAAGCTACTATGAACATCTACATAGCACTAATAACCACCCTTATCAACTAATTTCACTAACCCATACCCACTACTATCCCCACCGCACCTATTCCTTCTATTCGTACTAATGTACACCACCAATGCGCTAACAGTTCAAAATATTTTAACACACCACTCACCCACGTTTTTACAACCCTTTACTTAATGACTTTTCCGTATGCACCCCCTCCACGTCTGTTATGAACCGACCACCGTCACACCCGCCGGAGATTTTCCCACACTTGCCGACGTATAACTCCCCGGTACTACCTTCCAGAATTTTCCACTATGCCGCTACTTATTTAATATGCATTGTATTGTTTATACATGATTTAATAAAAAATTATTATATACCTGATAGTGTTTAAACCCGAACCGCCTAGCCTCACCCCACGCGCCCACCCCCTCGCCACCACCCCGCACCCCGTCGTTATTTATTTTTATTTTTTATTTATTTTATTTTATTTTATAATAATTAATTAAAATTTTTATACACCCACTCAATAGTTATCTGCCCTTAGAAACATAAAATCTTAGAATTATCGCCCTTAGATATGACCTAGATACCACCCCTACATACCCACCCAACTATATGACCGAGGAGGAGTGAAAATCAACCGAGGTCAAGGTCAATCCTCCGCAATCCTCCAAAATATAACCGAATCCCACATTTATAACTACTTATGAGGTCAATATCACACCAACCGCCTCTGCTTCTTACAGCGTTTCCTAGTAGGGAGTCTCCGTGGCGAAGTGGTCACGCCGTTTGACTCGGGCTCCGAAGGTTGTGGGTTCGATTCCGAGCCGCGTCCTTCGGTGTACGAGTGAAAGTTTTCGGAGACTCCTGTGGGTCGTCGCTAGAGCTAAGAAGTTCATGCTTTGTGCGACTCTTTCCGCGCTTCGGAAAGAAACAGAGCCGTATGGGATTAATAATCCGGTGCAATGAAGTCGACCCTGGTGACTTTTAAGCGACGTTTAAGGCGTTTCCTAGTGCCATTTTAGGCTGGTTCCATCTGGGAGACCAGGTCCATTTTTAATATCCGCTTCGATGTGAATTCGAAGCCATGACTACCAGTCCGGCAGGCAAGTGCATTAGCCATAGTGTTCCCTATTCTAAGTGTTGTAGTCAGTTTAACTTCTTTTGACATCCTCAAATTTCTTACTGCTCTGAAGAATGAAAGCTCATTTTGTCTTTTGTATTTTTGCTTTCTTATACGTGTCTCTTCTCCCGACTCCTTACCTTTGTCTACATTGCAACCTAAAAAGGTGTAACGATTTCGCCACCTGAAGTGAAGCTTCACCAAATGTGATGGGTTTGTCATTTGCTTGATTTACTCGCATCACCTTAGACTTTTCCTGGTGAATTTCTAGACCTGATTGTTGCGACTTCCCGCCAAATGTGACAGATCTGCTTCGGGCAGAGTGGCAGGCTTCAACTCAACAATCAATAATAGAGAGCATCTGTTGGATTGTTTTCCCCATTACATGCTGGTGTGGTGGGAAACGAGCCGGTGGACAGATTGGCTGGGTCTGCACCGCTCGATGGGGGTGCTGGTGCTGGCTAAAACAGAAGTGGTCGGGGCTTTGGGATCGAGTGTATAGTGCGGAAGTACAGACAGATCATCACGGCTTGGAGAGAATGGTGCTACAGGGAGTGACCAGAGAATATAACCGACACTTAGGAAACCATGGAAAGGCCAGACGGGCACATAATCAGATTGCTTTTGGTAGCAGTAGTATTGGCTTTCTTCGTTGGCTGTTGAAGATGAGTATGTGGCATGTATGGGAATGTTCGAGTACTATGATGTCGCTTCTTAACTCAACTTAGCTCAACTCAACTTGATTGTAAGAATTCTTACTGTAATATGTCTGTACTTCCGCCCAGGTATTGGACTGCAGTCTATTGGCAGCGAATATAACCTATGGGAGAAGTGAGGGCAGGTGGGCATCCATTACCAAGCTATCTCTCATCCATATCAGACCTATGTGCTGTGTTAAATCATAACCTGGTTATGTCATATAATACCTCTCCGCAGATGTTTAGTTCGTGCTGGCATGACACACCCTGCTGATTTCTGGGCCAGGAGAGGTAAAGGACAGCTATGCGACACAGTTCCCGCGGAGATAGTACTTTGGTGCCAGTTCGGAAGAAAAGTTTCTAGACCAAGGAAACTCCGATAAATACAATTCCCTTGTCAAGCTTAGACTACCTGAATAGCAATACATCGGACTTATGAGATAAAATTCACAGTCTTCCAGAGGAGTTACTATCAACGAACCAACCAACCAACAAACCAACTAACTAATCAACCAACCAAGGTGTCTGTATCTGGGTATTTGTTACACCACTTGTGTTGAAAATGATTTGTGATTACTGGGCTGTTTGGGTGCAATTAGCTAACAATCAACATCCATGCCCTTTGTTTTCTCTTGTGAAAGGCTGAGCACTATTTTATTTGTCAATAGTACAGTCAACAGTAATCTAATATATAAACAGAAAAAGAGGTATATCATTATTTAATCCATAACAAAGACTTGCAAGGTGGGCAGAATACTTTCAAGAACTAATTAAACCCACTCATAATAACATAGAAAACCTCACTTTCGTGCCTAAAACCTATGAACAACAAGAACCAAACTTTCTCCCAGCAGAAGTCAAATCAGTTATACAGAACAGTCCTAAAAACAAATCACTGGGTCCAGATGGAATAACCACAGAAGCTATTCAGGCATATGGGAAAACAGGAGTTAAATGGCTGACAAAACTTTTTAATATAGTGTGGGAAGAAAGAAAAGTCCCAGACGATTCGCAACAGGCAGTAATAGTAACAATATGCAAACAGAAAGGCAATATGAGAGAGTGCGAAACAAACATCAAAGATCATCTGCAGCGAGAACAAGAGGACGCCAGAAAAGAAAATGGATTGACGACATCAAAGACATTGTGATGATGACAGTAAAATCAGTTCTTCAACATAATCGAGTATGTGAATATTGATTTCATTTCTTCGCTTTAGTAGTCGTAGTAGTAGCAGTAGCTGCAGCAGCAGCAGCAGCAGCAGAATCAGTAGCAGGAGTACTGGAAGTAGTAGTAGTAGTAGTAGTAGCAGTAGTAGTAGTAGTAGTAGTAGTAGTAGTAGTAGTAGTAGTAGTAGTAGTAGTAGTAGTAGTAGTAGTAGTAGTAGTAGTAGTATTTGGTGCTATTGTTGATAGTGACAGTTATTGCTAGAGTATAAGGTGTATAGTTGTTGAGGTAATAGCAGCAGTTGTAGTAGTAGTTGTATTAGTTGTTGTTCATATAGTAGCATTTGATTTAGTAGTTGGTGTTTTTTTAGTAGTTACAGTAGTAGTAGTAGTAGTAGTAGTAGTAGTAGTAGTAGTAGTAGTAGTAGTAGTAGCAGTAGTAGCAGCAATAGTAGTAGTAGTAGTAGTAGTAGTAGTAGTAGTAGTAGTAGTAGTAGTAGTAGTAGTAGTAGTAGTAGTAGTAGTAGTAGTAGTAGTAGTAGAAGAAGTAGTAGTAGTAGTTCTTGTTGTTGTTGTTGTTTTTGTTGTTGTTGTCGTCATTGTTGTTGTTGTTATTGTTGTTGTTGTTGTTGTTGTTGTTGTTGTTGTTGTAATAGCAGCACCAGGAATGGAAGCAATGGTAACAATAGTGTCAACCTTTACGTTTTTATTTTCTGCTTCTCTTGTACCTGTACAAAAGCAATTTACAACAGCAATAAACAATATATTGTCGTTAGTTAGTTCCCAACGATGATTTCCATGATGAACGATGTACTAGATATATACGCAGTGGTTACATCCTGATTTGGATTATCCCTTTCTATATCAATATCCTGGTATATTAGGACACGTTTTTTCTCGCACGTAGCAAAATTATAATCATTATCTTTATGTACCACGCCAATAAGAATGTCATGGTTGACCATCCCTTACGATCATCAGAATCTTGGATTGCCATTAGATATTTTACACTTATCTGTGTATTGTCCATATTTCACGTGCATGCTGGGGGATGAGAGGTCTCGAGGTATGGTGTCCGCCTCGAGTGCTGGAGGTCCCGGATTCAAGCCCCGATGAGGGCCGAGATTTTTTCACATGGAATTCTAGTAACAAAATTTCTCCTGGTGTCAGAGTAGTGAGATCGGACGCCCGTATGTATTGTTGCGCACGTTAAAAAATCCCTTGGCAGATGGAAATCGAAAAAGAGAAGCCTAACGGCGCCGCCCGGGCAAAATTTTAAGTTAAAATTCTACCCAAAAGTATTTCAGGATCTTCGCCGGTGCTACCGGAGTTCGTGTACTGAGCTGAGATTCTCCAAACTCAGGCTTGAGTTAGGAGTAGAACGGAGCACTTATGGGTTACACCCGTTTGCCGTGATATTGATTCATCGACTAAACTAAACTTATGGGTTACACCCGTGTGCTGTGATGTTGATCCGCCGACTAAACTAAACTAAACTAAACTCACGTGCATGCAACTGTGTTGTTTCTGTATAACATACACTCTTCACGGGCATAATAAATGTTGTATGCCTCATAGAATGACGTGAACATTAATTACAAGAACTGATTTTTACCGAAACAGTTTTAAGTGAAGCGAAAGCGCTCGGAATAAACAAAAGTACAAATTACAGACATAACTTAGAAATATGTGGGAATTTAAAGTGGACTGGCTAATTTATAAGAGAGATGTATATAGTAGCTATACGATGGCGAATGTAGAAGAAGCAGAGTAAGAAGAAGCAGATGAAGAGAAATAGGAAAAAAAGAAAAAGGAAAAGGATGAGGAAGAGGAGGAAGAGAGGAGGAAGAGAAGAAGAAGGAGGAGGAGGAGGGGGGGATGTGGTGGAAGAAGAAGTAGAAGACAATGAAGAGGGATATATTAACACAGTTTCATTTCAACCAATCCTGCATTCGTTCGTATCCTTGAAATGTGTTTTAGTTCTAACGCGTAAAGGAAATTTTTCAACCGAGCCACGTCATTAGGTAAATATAGAAACGGATTTCCTGGTTCGAGATTCAACAGTCTATCAAGGCCTCAACGACTATAAAAAGGAAGTTCACAATTAACAAACCACAATAGCGATCACTTACAACAATTACGAGAGTAACGTTGAAACGGCAAAATGTAAGTGTATATTACTACTACTACTACTACTACTGCTACTACTACTACTATTCTACTACTACTACTATTACTACTTATTACTGCTGCTACTATTATTGCTGCTACTACCACTGTTGCTGATGCTACTGCTGCTGCTTCTTTCGTTCGCTTGAAATTGATCATCTACATCTGCAATGTTGTCTCTTGTATAAACTTCAGTCTATTTTAGTTGCTGTTGTTTCTCTAGGCCAGGCGGTGTGCCTAGATATGTTGTATTTTGGGCAGTCTTGTAGTCTGATCCGCTGTGTACTACGTCAATCCACATGTGCACATTGCTGATTCGCAAATCTTTAACTTTGTACACACATGGTTGCGTAATCTGGGCACATAATAATGATCTGTTCTGTTCTGTCCTTAAAATGATAATCATTTTGTGTTGGTGTTGGTATCTTTGTAATTGATTTGATGATTGTTTTCTTTTGGTGGTATTTGACAGGTACATGGTATTGTTCTTCTATTGCTCCTTCCTTAGCTAGTTGATCAGCTATCTCATTTCCGGGCACTATACGGATGGTATCCACTGTATGGTGACCTTATGTTGTTAGCCTAGTTCATAAAGTAGTGTCCATAGCACTGACAATTTTTTCAGACTCTAGTGCCTCCAGTATTAATTTTGCATCTGTCAATAGCACCACAGGCTGATTACCATGGTTGGTATTAAGTAATTTCTCTGTTACTACTCGTATCTTGATTACATGGATTTCTGCGAAATAGTTATGACAATACTTTCCTGATGATACTCTGACCGTATCCATAGTATTATTTGATTGTTCTATGTACACTCCCGCTCCTCTATTTCTAACAGCACTTTGTGGTGACCCATCTGTGTAGAACTACTGCTGCAGCGGCTGCTACTACTACTACTACTACTACTACTACTACTACTACTACTACTACTACTACTACTACTACTACTACTACTACTACTACTACTACTACTACTACTACTACTACTACTACTACTACTACTACTGCTGCTGCTGCTGCTTTTGCTGCTACTGCCACTGCAACTACTACCGCTACCACTGCTGCTGCTACTACTACTACAACTACTACTACTACTACTACTACTACTACTACTACTACTACTACTACTACTACTACAGACAACTACAGCAACTACTACTGAATTATTTTTTTTTTTTAAATAAAACGTTTGCTGCACATAACTAAGCGTAAGGGTTCCTGTTACTCTACTCAGCTTTAAAAAAGTCGCTTTAAAGTCGACAGGGTCGACTTCATTGCACTGGGGTTTTATCCCATATGGCTCGGTCTCTTTCCGCAGCGCGGAAAGCGTCACACAAAGCTCAGCTTTAAGTTTGGACTATATATTTAACTGCTTCAAATATGTAGCAATGTTAAATTCTACGATGTATGAAATTGTTACTATATTTAGCAACGTTAAGTGTGTGTGCTGTATTAAGCTGCAGCGATACTTGGCAATGTTAAGTTTGTCCACTTTATTGCACCGCTTGTTGGTTATGGTCACCAGTTTCATGACGGTATGTGGGACATCTATTTATAGAGAAAATGGCAAGATGGAAAGCACAAAATCTTCGTGACAAACGTCAAGCGGTGTTCAACAACTGCCTCGTCCAGTAGAACATGTTGTAAATGTGCTACAAAACCGTCATCCAGATAATGTAGGCATTTGGGCACGCTATGAGACGGGAATGTTGTAGTACAACAAGAAAGTTGGAGAGGAGGATAGTAAGATGGGAGGGGGTGGGGGGGTTCATATCCTTTTTACAGGACATTGCTGTCAACACCAGCATTTTACTCTTGTTGTTGATGTCGTGGCAAGTTTACGTTCAGTATTTTGTCATTGCTTTCTAAATAACCGCTCATACCATTTCGTTAAAACCGAGCGCAACGCCGTCTGCTGCCAAATCACGTGTAGCTGTTTTTCGAACGCGGGTACGCGGGATTATGAACAGCGTCCATAACACCTTCGCCACGGAGACGGCAGTAAAGGGCTATAAAGAGAGAATTTGATAACATGGCAAGGAGGAACACAAGCACAGACATGATTGGCAGTACACGAGACAAAATGGCGGATGGACACACACACACACACACACGCACACACACGCACGCACACACGTACGAAAACACACACACACACACACACACACACGGCATGGAATTTGTCCACAATACTCCTCCCATCTTTCTGGTATATTTTTGCTTTCTGTTACATTTGTTGTATCATTTACTAGCTGACCCGGCTCGACTTCGCCCAGTCCCTGGCGGGGATCTGTCTGTCTGTCTGTCTGTCTGTCTGCCTGCCTGCCTGCCTGCCTGCCTGCCTGCCTGCCTGCCTGTCTGCCTGCCTGCCTGTCTGTCTGTCTGTCTGTCCTGTCTGTCTGTCTGTCTGTCTGTCTGTCTGTCTGTCTGTCTGTCTAATAATGTATTGGTTTAAATATTGAGCACAACTCACCACCGACAACGCTGATCGCATTACGGCACGAACCTAAGGCCTATCCACGTCAATATGGAAGCACTAGACTCGAGTTTCGCTCTCGAGAATAGTGCTTCCATATTCACGTGTATAGGCCTTAGGTTCATGCCGGAATGCGATCAGCGTTGCCGGTAGTGGATTGTGCTCAATATTTAAATTTCAAATCCCGAAACAACCAAATAAATCAATTTACTGGTTGCAGTTAGAAAATTTCGCTTAATGCTAGGATTAGGAGGAAGAGGAGAAGGAGGAGGAGGAGGGGAGGAGGAGAAGGGGGAGGAGGAGAAGGGGGAGGAGGTTGAGGATGAGGAGGAGGAGGGGAGGAGGAGGAGGAGAAGGGAGGAGAGGAGGAGGAGAAGGTAGAGGAGGAGGAGGAGGAGAGGTAGGAGGATAGGGAGGAGGAGAGAGAGGAGGGAGGAGGGGGAGGAGGATGAGGAGGGGGAGGAGGAGGGGAGGATGGGGAGGAGGAGGGAGGAGGAGGGGGAGGAGGATGAGGAGGGGGAGGAGGGGGAGGAGGAGGGAGGGGAGGAGGAGGGAGGAAGGAGGAGGGGAGGGGGAGGAGGAAGAGGAGGGGAGGAGTAGGAGGAGGAGGATGATTATAACGCATATGCCTGTAGATAACTGTAGTGAAAAGATCCACCTATTTGAGAAATATGCAACAATTTTACATATATAACAATGCTATTAAAAGTTATGTCCCCTCACTATATATAAATTATAATGTAAATTAAAATATTAAATAATATTAAGTAAATAACTGTTTGTACACTAACAAACTATGACAGTTGGCAGCACCGGAATGAGAAGAAGACGTGTAGAAAATTTCATCTCATTCGGATGGACCGTTCGCGAACGCATAAATAACATACATACATACATACATACATTGTCTTTTATATATATATATTACATATAATGACCCCCCCCCCCCCACCCCCAACACTTCACTGAGGCAAATGGAGGAAGAGAAGAAGAACGATGCCCTGAATTAGCCTGTATCTATCCTGATGTCCTTGAACAAGTCCTCATCATTTCCTTGCAGCTGGACTCATTAGTAGTCACACACAAAAATGTAGTCAAAGTAGTCATTACAAACAGCTTCTTGTTTTCTCTGATCATACTTCTGATTTTCTAGTGTAGTTTTTAATTTTTTTTTTTTTTTTTTATGTAGGTCTATTTGTTTATTTTCCCGTTTGCTTTAGTTTTCTTTTCTTTCTGTTGTGTTTTTTTTTTTTTTGTGGCGATCGCTCGCTTTGAACTCAAGCGCAGTTCGTACACTCTACTTCTAGTAATGCTGGACTGAAATTTTCCGCGTGGATTAGCTTTCCCTATTAACAGTGTCCCTCGCCATCAGGCGAACCCACTCCGACTTCAGAAGTACTTGTAATTTACGTCCCAAAGTCAAGAACGATTGGTCAACATTTTAGTCCAACTGTCCAGTGTAGGGGTTGAACCCCTTACCTTGGAATCAGCACATCGAATGTTTAAGAACACGCGTTCTTATCCATTCGGCCATGCTGACTTACTTCTTTCTTCTTTATAGGCTGAGCCCATCGTCTGTGATATATCTCTGCTTTTTGTGCATTTCTTGTTTTCTAAATCATATTTTTATGTGCTAATTAGACCAGAATGTCCCGAGCCTGTGTGGCCAGATAATCAGTTCTCCCTGTATTGCCATCAACACAAAGAATTCTTTTCCTTTCTTCTTCTTCATTATTATATTCGGATGCTATCGCTTACATTGAACCGAATTGGCGATTACTGCCTAAAGTAACTTGCCGAGTTGGACGGGGAGGTAATGTGTTGAGCCTGAGGAATTAAGGCGGCCTAGCTTAGGCAATCTACACCAACTGTGTAGGTTAGAGTTTTCTTTTTGCTCTTGACAGAAATCCATAACCTTGCCGAGTATTCACACACGGGTCTCCTGAATGGGATACCGATGTTCTTTATTGGTGCGTGTGTGTGCCAAACATTAATTTTTGGCATTGTATTACTATTATTGTCATATTAATATTATCAGTTTATTATTTCCCTGATTTCAGAATTATAAAGGCCAACCCTGGGACAGAACGCATCTAATAAAAAAGGCACTAACTTTAACATTGTGACATTTAACTACAATAATGGGCTGTATTGAAGGTCGTCCTCACAACACGCAAAGCCACACGAAACAACCCTATGGTAAAAACAAACGAAAGAAGGTTAAGGCCAGTAGCCAAATGCATAGCTCCCAGTATGATAGCTTCCACTACGATACTACCCCATGGGATCATGGGGTGAGTCATGGTGTCTGTGGCGGGTACGACAGTGGTGCTGGTCATCATGGCGGACATGGTGGCTACAGTGGTGGCTGCGACAGTGGTGGGGGAAATGATGGCTACAGTGGTGGCTGTGGCGGAGGCGGTGGTGATTCTGGAGGATGCGGCGGAGACTCTGGAGGAGGCGGTGGAGACTCAGGAGGCTGCGGTGATTGAGACTGATCATCCAAACTTTGAAGCTCCAACAGAATAATTAATGTTGATATTTTTTGTTTTCAATATGGTGAAATGTACTTTTCTATATTATTTTTGTCTTTTTCCTGCGTGTTTCTTTTCAAACACAAAATTTTATATAGAAATATGCGTTTAGTGCAATATGTCCAATGCGCCTTAAGGCGCCTCAAGCTCAGGGGTACCAGGGTAGGATCCCAGCATAAGGTTGGGAGATTTCGCTATAACACTATTGGTGGCTTCACAGATCACCTTGATCGGATGTTGTGCCATAAATGATTAAATCATTGTCTTTAGAGATTAGAAAAAATATTACATATCACCAGTTATAATATATGGCTGTCAATCCGGGGATTTGAAATGGTATTCAAGCACTTAAAAATTCCCCAGGAACTGCGGATGTGTAGTTTTACAGAAGAATGCTGAAAATTCCCCAGACAAACAAAATGAGTAAACTAAATGATTAACAGATTCAGAGCCAAACAAAAAGTAGGTTTGCACCGAACACAAATGGATGTCGCAAAATGGGAAATAGGGGTGTGTCATAGTTACGACCTAAAAGTTGTTATTATGGTAGCAGACATGTTGTATTATACCAAAGTAATGGACTTTGCTTGGGATACACTACTGCATTGCTATTTTAATTGAGATTACATTTCGAAAATACAAGATTGCAGCGATTTATAAGCCCTTGGCAGATACGGGAAGTCGTTTAAAATGATTAATCATCCCATGACATTTAATTAGTTAAAAGAGGCGACTACACAAAGATAACTTACTTACCACAAACACCTGAAAGAGACAGTCATAATTTTTAGGCCACATTATGAGAAAACAAAAACTAGAAAATACCGTGACGACTGGAAAGATGTATGTAAAGAGAGATAAAGGAAGCCAGCCAAAGAAAATTCTTGACAGTCTTGTTATCATGGCACGGACGGGAGTCACCACACGAACTGATGATACATGTACAAGATCTCAAGCTGTGGATAAGCATGTTCTCCCAAGCCAGTTGGCAAGACACTTGATGATGATGGTGATGATGATGCTGTTATAAATTTCCAGATGTGTTCTATGTCAAGCAAAACTGCATATTTTACAGTAATATATTACAGATGCCACTGAAACCGTTTAAGTATATCTGGGTAATACGTATTGCTGAAATTGTATACGGTGCTGTGATTTTTAGTGCGTATTTCAGCTGTTATACTCTTGTATAGCATTGTTCTTTTATGTATTGTTAACGCTCCATTTATTGGCTGTGGATTTTTTTATTTATAATGTAAGGCTAAGTGCTGAAAACCGCTCCTTTTATGCTGAAGTATGTAGAGTCAACGTGTGTGTGTGTGTGTGTGTGTGTGTGTGTGTGTTTGTGTGTGTGCGCGCGCGCGCGCGTGCTAGTGAGTGTGTGTGTGTGTATTTTTTGAATTTATTGTAAAATTATTGTAAATAGACAACAATAAAAACGGTATACGAATTTTATTTTATGAAAAGAAGTCTCCGTTTTGTTGTTTGTTTTACAACTAACAAACTTATTTTATAGAAGAAAATTAACTCAGTTGTTGGCTTTGTTTATTCAGTCTCGCCTGTGTTCATATAATATAATAAAAACATTAATAAAATTAGTGGAACTGCGGTAAAGCTGTGGAAATGTAAACAATATAAAACTTCGTGATATTTTATAATGTTCATATCATGAAATTCTATTAGTCCTGATTTCCTAGTCTATTAATCTCGTCGAAATATTATATCAGTCCTGACAGAATATTCTATATATCCTGCCATAATAATCTATCAATCACAACATCTTTATAATACTAGTATCGTCGTCTTCTGCCTTATATTCAACCAACTCACCTCGAGACGTACTTTCTTTCCTATCTCCTGCAGCTCATTCTATCAGCTTCCCATGTTATATCACTGTCAGTAGCTCTCTTCTCCAAGTGTTTTGGGTCTGTCTCTCATTTCACTAGTCCGGTTGGTTCCAGTGAAAGGAATTTCTAGTCATACAGTCAAACCTCGGTTTTCGTCGATAATCCGTCCGAAAACTATTTTTCGGCCCCAGACGTGTCAGAACTGCCACCTTTGCCGTGCCTTGTATCACAATGTATGCCAGTGCGCGTTATTAATTTTTCAAACCTTAATCTGTTGGTCTTTAAATCACTAAGTACACTAACATTTGTCCCAGTCATTTTTTAATGAGATCGGCCTACAACAGACAGACATTTTCACATATGATTGCCTCCAAAACATAATCGCCATCTGTTTTTGATTTATCAAAATTAATAATAACTGCTCGCCATCATCAATTGTTTGCGATCTCTGTTTCGTTAGCACATTCATGTCTTTCGCTACATTAGCCTCTTTTATTGCTTCATTTATCGCCACAATGAAACTTATCGTGGATGACGACTTCCCATACACATGGCCGATTTCAGCAATCTTAGTGCCGCTCTCGCATTTTATTATTAACAAGTGACGCTCACACAACGAAAAACAACGACACACTGAGCAGAAGAACGCGTGGGTCCCTTTGATTACGGAAAATTAGCAGCAAGTCATGTGGGCACATCGACGAAAACTGAGGCAAAATTTTGCGGAAACAATCTATGAAAACCGAAACCGGTGAAAACCAAAGGCAACGAAAACCGAGGTTTGACTGTTTAGTTCTCTGGTTTCTCATTGTGTTTCCGATCATGCGCCAGCATTTTTCACTCACCTCCTGATCCGCTGGAATATGTCTAGTTACCCACTTAACCCTGGACTGCCAGAGTAACTAACAACGATTGCCTGGCAGAGGCTGATAAAACTAGACCATTATATACAATAATAAGAAAAAGACAACCGGTTTTCTTTGGTCATGTGATGAGAAGAGAAGCATTGGAGAACATTGTGACAACTGGAAGGATCAGGGGGAAGAGAGGCAGAGGCAGACTAAGAGGAATTATGCTTGGTGGACTGAGAGAGGGGCATGGAGGAATATCATCAGCAGGGTTTATCCAGATCGCCAAAGACCAAGATATATGGAGAGACAAGAACACCTAGGCCAGCTGGCAGGGCACTTGATGATGATCTACTTAACGTCAGCACTAGTGAATCTGTCATACAATATTAGCTTTTATACTCTGCCCAGGATGAAAGCAACGTGGCCAAAAGGATTAGATCGCTTTATATCTGAAGCTTCCGATGCGCTGATGACTGACTAAGGGGAATAACCTCATGCGGCCAGTCACCTTCTACAATCCTGTTCTACTCACAACAATGAACGTAAACAAATATGGCACCAGTCAACTGTTTCCCCAGGAGTCTCTGTGGCATAGTGTTCAAGCCATCTGACTCGGGCTCCGAAGGTTGTGGGTTCGATTCTGGGCCGCATCCCTCGGTTCACGAGTGCATTTTGGGAGACTCCTGGGGATCGCTGGAACTACGGAGTTCGTGCTTTGAGTGACGTTTTCGGTAGTTCGCTGCGGAAAGAGACTGAGCCATATGGGATAAACCCGGTGCAATGAAGTCGACCCTGTCGACTTTTAAGCAACTTTTTAACCGTTTCCCATCAAAATCTGTATAGGAATGTCATGAACCTAAAACTAACTACTGCTTTTATTAGAGACATTCACATAGGGGTATAGATGAGAACGGGGGAGACGAAAGAGAGGCTGTCTAGTTAATACAATACTGATATACCCGTTTGATTCAGTGAAGCATTGTCGTTATTTGGAAGTGACCGTGTGGTACATAAACCATATTTTTTAGTAACCAATGGGCTCTCCACCGGCCATCTTTACTTCCCACAGAATCGTCTGGTATCCAATTTAGGATGAGCTAACCTGGTAGTCGAGGTAACATAACAAACAATAAAACATATTCACTTCAATGCGGATTCGAACTCATGACTACCGCACCAGCAATCAAGCGTCTGGCCACAAGTCTAGCGCGGATCCCGCTGTTGTATAAGCTGTGCTTAATCAGTTTGTTGTAGAGATCCACCCAGCTTTGCAAGATAGCTTACTCCTTCATTGCCCTGTATGATGCAGAGGGCTGGTATCCACAATGAATCGCGCACCTGTGAAATTTTAGACACGTTTTTCAAGGGAAATAAACGTATTATGCTTGCAGACTATAGATTGCATTATCATCTCATCTTGTCTCATCTTGTTACTCTTGTACCTTGCGGTGTCGAGATGAAGCACAAACAGCGGGCGTGTGCCCGTTTATGGGCTTAAGAAATGCTTGCAAGAAAAAGTCTACCTTCGGCGAAAATTTACCACAGTTGAGCAGCTCAAGCTGGCAATAATTGAAGAATGGAGAAATCTGGAGCAGCGCTTTATTGACAGTAGCATAAACGAGTGGCGTCGACGCTTAGAAAAACTCGTTGAGAAGCAAGGAGGACACATTGAACATGATTTCTGATTAGCTAAATACTTGGCAAACAAAATTACATGAAACAATATAATTAATTGAATTATATTTTTAAATAACTCTTATGCTACGAGATGTTCTCACTTTTTTTGGCCCATCCTGTATACCGTGTTTGTAAATATCAATACCACTGTCATTTTAAACAATATCAAATCTATGTACATGGATATCCAATCTACATACAATGGCAGTTTTCACATTACAAATAAAAAGTCCACAGCTAATAAATGGCATGTTAACATACACACTAGAACAGTGGTTCTCAACCTTTTTTGGCCCATGTCCCCCTTTACCATATGTTCAGAACGTCATTCCCCCCCCCCCCCCCCCCTTTCGAATTTCCTCCCTATAAATCCCCCCTACCCTTATACAGTATACATAAAAATGGAAGCTAAATTTAATAACACATACTAGAACAAGTCTAGACCTCTACATAAAACGTGATTTTCGGGTCTACTTACGTTATAAAAAGAATTTCATTAGGGCGAGAAGTACAGAACCGTATAATTTAGAGGGAAAAACAATACCAAGTAACTGGTTCTTGTATTAATTCGATCTATCTTGAAACAATCTTATCCCCCCCCCCCCCCCGAAAGAAATCCTAAAATTCGCCCTGCTGGGAGGGATTTCCCCACCGGTTGAGAACTACTGCACTAGAACAATGCTAAATAAAGGAGTGTAACAAATCAACTACACACGAACAGTTACAATGCAGTGTGAAATGACAGCAATAATTGTTACCTAGAAATGCTTTATTTGAATTACACTGGTCAGTGTCTAAATGGGATCTGTCAGTTTCTCTGCTTCAGCTAAAACATACACGAAACTGTTTCAGTGACGTATAGCTGCAATGTATGCTGTCTTGGTTGATATAGAACAAGTAAAGTTGGTTGCATATCCTTTACAGGACGTGGCAGACAACCTCAGCATTTTTTGGACTGTTTGTGATTCTTCGGCAAGTTTACGTTCAGTAGTTTTCCATTGCTTTCTAACCGACCGGCGCCCATACCATTTGTTTAAAAAAAAAAAACAACGTAAGATGGTCTGCTGCCAAATCGCCAACAGCTGTGTTTCGAACGTAGTATGCGGGATTACGAACTGCGCCCGTAACGCCTACGCCACGGAGCGGGCTTAGAAAAGTAACCCATCTTAAAATGTATAACATCATCATATCATCATCACAACCATTATCATCAATGATCCTTGTCGATTGGCTTGTGAGAACATACTTTTCTACATCTTGAGACCTCGTACAACATGTATCTGTTCGTGTGTAGACTCCTTTCCGTGACATGACACAAGACTGTCAAGAATTTTATCTAGCTGTCTTACTCTATTTCTCAGAAATATGAACGAAAGATGAGTGATTGGAATGGGCCGCATGTAAGACGGGCCTGCGTGCCCAATTTGTTACTCTTTGAAAATAAAGTTCGTTCGTTCGTTCTCTTTCGACAAATCTTTCGTTATGTCACAATATGTTCTAGTTTATGTCTTCTCATAATCTGGCCAAAAATTAGAACTTTCTGTTTCTGATGTTTGGGATGCTTTGTCTTTGCCTTAACCTCTTTCAAAACGTTTCGATTATTCACAGTGACTGTCCTTGGAATGTTCACCATTCTTCTGTAAAACCATATCTCTGTAGCCGCTAGAATCGGTTTCGCTACTTGACTCATTTTCAGAGCCAAGTGTAAAAGGTTTGTTTGCTAAGTGATTCGATGAGCATGGTTCGAAAGTCGGGTTGTGTTCTGTACGTAGGCTGTGGACTGAATAGCTGCGGAGGTAAAGAGTGTATTTTTAATGACTATGCAGTGTTTGAAAATATTGCCGGTCCAAGTTTTGTATTCACCCGCTGTATAGTTCATGCAACATAATAGATAAATACAAAACTTGGACCGGCAATATTTTCAAACACTGGACAGTCATTAAAATTACCCCTTGTATGTTGTCCGTATAATCACCTTCTTCTTCGCCCAGGTCCATCCGGCATAAAATGAGTGCCAAGAATGTCTTGGGAAGTAAAGACGGCTGGCCTGATACTGACAACCTCAACCACCGAGTGCCCATTAGTTTATAACAAATTTGAGTTTAGCACCGTTTGCCTTTTTATGCGCCATACGGCTTGTGAAAAGTTCCTTTTCAGTAGAATGATGGGAAGCAGAGGTGTTTCCAATGCACCAGGGCCTGGTTTTATACTGGCCAAGACCTACTAACACGTCCTAGCCGTGCGTCCTGGGCAACAGGACCCTTCGGGGTCCTGGCTAACGTAGTAGGATCGCTGATTCTTCCGAAGTCGGAGAGTATCTGCCTGCACGGCGTGGAACCACCAATCTGCGCACCAAGAAGCCAGACATGGGACAACGGATACTCACGCAAACCTCAGGTCCTGTATGACATCACACGGATGTTGGACAACAGGATGTCTTCATCCGACATGAAGGACTTCACACTGGAGTTCACGGCCAGCGAACACAAGCAAGCAAGTAGAATTATAATAAAGAGGGTTGTGGATAGTTGGTAAGTAGACAGAAAAATCAATAAAGGTGGCAGAAATGTTGTAACTTTGCATAAATGATATTTTGAGGGAAAATCATAACTGTACCACAGTCAGCTAACGCGGGCAATGAACAAGTCTAGCCTCTTGTTTAATCAACGCTTAAGCCCAACTGACAGGTGTAGGAAATTATCCCGCTACTCTGAGATCAAAGCAGCGGAAGATTAAGAACGAGTGCTCTTATCCATTCAGCTACACTTACTTCTGACATAAGAATAAGATATAGAAGCGAAATGTATTCTTTTGGTTAATTATGGAAAGATGACAGAAATGAATATGTATGTTCAGATGGAATAGAAACATAGGGCAGCTGTAAGTAACGTGAAAGTAAAGGACCCATTTGCACACTTTAAGGCGTATCTGGCATACGGTGCTAGACTCATATTTGTATGGACCATCAACGCTCTGTGGCTGATGGGGTCAGTATCCCGCCGTCCGCCTGTACTTTCCAGGGCATTCTTGGTATGCATAGGCTAGGTAGACCTGGCTGCTGAAGTCAATTTAAAAAAAAAAAATCATAATTCGCCCAGCTGCACTTAAATATGCCAACGTCAACATTAGTTAATTGATTACACTTTTACAGTTTCAAAATATTGATGATCAGTCACAACCACCTCCACCAGAGCAGCCGCCACCACCAGAGTCACAACCGCCGCCGCCCATGCCGCCGCTGTCGCAGCCACCACTGTAGCCACCAAATCCCCCACTGCTGTCGCAGCCACCACTGTAGCCACCAAAACCAACGTCACTGGTAAAGCCACCACTGTAGCCACCAAAACCAACGTCACTGGTAAAGCCACCACTGTAGCCACCAAATCCCCCACCGCTGTCGCAGCCACCACTGTAGCCACCAAATCCCCCACCGCTGTCGCAGCCACCACTGTATCCACCAAAACCAACGTCACTGGTAAAGCCACCACTGTAGCCACCATGATGAGTACCAGCACTATAGTCGTGTCCACCGTAGATATCATGGTTCATCCCATTAATATACCCACCTGTATCAAGGAAGAAGCCTGAATCACCATATTGGGTGCTGTGGCTATTCTTCGACCTGCTGCGCATTTTGCCGCCGACGTCGTAATTCCTTCGTCTGTTTTTATCATTGGGTTGCTTCATATTGACATCAACATTGTAAATTATTCGTCTGTTTATAGCATGTGATTGCTTCATATTGCCACCAGCATTGTAATTATTTCGTCTGTTTTTATCAATGGGTTGCTTGATATTGCCACCAGCATTGTAATTATATCGTTTGTTTATATCATGCGGTTGCATTGTGTGGACAGCACGGCCTTCTCTGTTGTGAGGGCGACTCTCTAAACAGCCCATGATTTTAACTTAATATCACGGCGTTAAAGTTCCTGCTGTTTTGTGATCTGCATCCTTTCTATGTGATGATGCTTTTATGAATCTTAAATCAAGGAAGCAACATATCAATATTAATATATTAATATAATTATATCGATCTGATAATATGAATCTGTCAAAAATATAATGACTAGAATTAGATGTGTACACATATACACGTATGTGTGTCAGTGTCTGTTGGTGTTAAAGTGTGAGTGTATGGGTGTGTGAAAGTGTGAGAGTGTGTGTAAGTGTGTT
>JACEFZ010020777.1:452500-530000 GCA_014155875.1 Cepaea nemoralis
TACAGCTGAAAGATGCTGGTGTTGACAGCTAAGTCCTGTAAAGGATATGCAAAAAAAAAAAAATTTTGCGCATTTAGTGCAAGATGCTTTAACGAAAATATTACAAACATAAGGGAAATTTGTTTGTAAGCAAATTATTATTATTATTATTATTCTTCTTCTTCTTCTTCTTCTTCTTCTTCTTCTTCTTCTTCTTCTTCTTCTTCTTCTTCTTCTTCTTCTTCTTCTTCTTCTTCTTCTTCTTCTTCTTCTTCTTCTTCTTCTTCTTCTTCTTCTTCTTCTTCTTCTTCTTCTTCTTCTTCTTCTTCTTCTTCTTCTTCTTCTTCTTCTTCTTCTTCTTCTTCTTCTTCTTCTTCTTCTTCTTCTTCTTCTTCTTCTTCTTCTTCTTCTTCTTCTTCTTCTTCTTCTTCTTCTTCTTCTTCTTCTTCTTCTTCTTCTTCTTCTTCTTCTTCTTCTTCTTCTTCTTCTTCTTCTTCTTCTTCTTCTTCTTCTTCTTCTTCTTCTTCTTCTTCTTCTTCTTCTTCTTCTTCTTCTTCTTCTTCTTCTTCTTCTTCTTCTTCTTCTTCTTCTTCTTCTTCTTCTTCTTCTTCTTCTTCTTCTTCTTCTTCTTCTTCTTCTTCTTCTTCTTCTTCTTCTTCTTCTTCTTCTTCTTCTTCTTCTTCTTCTTCTTCTTCTTCTTCTTCTTTCTTCTTCTTCTTCTTCTTCTTCTTCTTCTTCTTCTTCTTCTTCTTCTTCTTCTTCTTCTTCTTCTTCTTCTTCTTCTTCTTCTTCTTCTTCTTCTTCTTCTTCTTCTTCTTCTTCTTCTTCTTCTTCTTCTTCTTCTTCTTCTTCTCTTCTTCTTCTTCTTCTTCTTCTTCTTCTTCTTCTTCTTCTTCTTCTTCTTCTTCTTCTTCTTCTCTTCTTCTTCTTCTTCTTCTTCTTCTTCTTCTTCTTCTTCTTCTTCTTCTTCTTCTTCTTCTTCTTCTTCTTCTTCTTCTTCTTCTCTTCTTCTTCTTCTTCTTCTTCTTCTTCTTCTTCTTCTTCTTCTTCTTCTTCTTCTTCTTCTTCTTCTTCTTCTTCTTCTTCTTCTTCTTCTTCTTCTTCTTCTTCTTCTTCTTCTTCTTCTTCTTCTTCTTCTTCTTCTTCTTCTTCTTCTTCTTCTTCTTCTTCTTCTTCTTCTTCTTCTTCTTCTTCTTCTTCTTCTTCTTCTTCTTCTTCTTCTTCTTCTTCTTCTTCTTCTTCTTCTTCTTCTTCTTCTTCTTCTTCTTCTTCTTCTTCTTCTTCTTCTTCTTCTTCTTCTTCTTCTTCTTCTTCTTCTTCTTCTTCTTCTTCTTCTTCTTCTTCTTCTTCTTCTTCTTCTTCTTCTTCTTCTTCTTCTTCTTCTTCTTCTTCTTCTTCTTCTTCTTCTTCTTCTTCTTCTTCTTCTTCTTCTTCTTCTTTTCTTCTTCTTCTTCTTCTTCTTCTTCTTCTTCTTCTTCTTCTTCTTCTTCTTCTTCTTCTTCTTCTTCTTCTTCTTCTTCTTCTTCTTCTTCTTCTTCTTCTTCTTCTTCTTCTTCTTCTTCTTCTTCTTCTTCTTCTTCTTCTTCTTCTCTTCTTCTTCTTCTTCTTCTTCTTCTTCTTCTTCTTCTTCTTCTTCTTCTTCTTCTTCTTCTTCTTCTTCTTCTTCTTCTTCTTCTTCTTCTTCTTCTTCTTCTTCTTCTTCTTCTTCTTCTTCTTCTTCTTCTTCTTCTTCTTCTTCTTCTTCTTCTTCTTCTTCTTCTTCTTCTTCTTCTTCTTCTTCTTCTTCTTCTTCTTCTTCTTCTTCTTCTTCTTCTTCTTCTTCTTCTTCTTCTTCTTCTTCTTCTTCTTCTTCTTCTTCTTCTTCTTCTTCTTCTTCTTCTCTTCTTCTTCTTCTTCTTCTTCTTCTTCTTCTTCTTCTTCTTCTTCTTCTTCTTCTTCTTCTTCTTCTTTCTTCTTCTTCTTCTTCTTCTTCTTCTTCTTCTTCTTCTTCTTCTTCTTCTTCTTCTTCTTCTTCTTCTTCTTCTTCTTCTTCTTCTTCTTCTTCTTCTTCTTCTTCTTCTTCTTCTTCTTCTTCTTCTTCTTCTTCTTCTTCTTCTTCTTCTTCTTCTTCTTCTTCTTCTTCTTCTTCTTCTTCTTCTTCTTCTTCTTCTTCTTCTTCTTCTTCTTCTTCTTCTTCTTCTTCTTCTTCTTCTTCTTCTTCTTCTTCTTCTTCTTCTTCTTCTTCTTCTTCTTCTTCTTCTTCTTCTTCTTCTTCTTCTTCTTCTTCTTCTTCTTCTTCTTCTTCTTCTTCTTCTTCTTCTTCTTCTTCTTCTTCTTCTTCTTCTTCTTCTTCTTCTTCTTCTTCTTCTTCTTCTTCTTCTTCTTCTTCTTCTTCTTCTTCTTCTTCTTCTTCTTCTTCTTCTTCTTCTTCTTCTTCTTCTTCTTCTTCTTCTTCTTCTTCTTCTTCTTCTTCTTCTTCTTCTTCTTCTTCTTCTTCTTCTTCTTCTTCTTCTTCTTCTTCTTCTTCTTCTTCTTCTTCTTCTTCTTCTTCTTCTTCTTCTTCTTCTTCTTCTTCTTCTTCTTCTTCTTCTTCTTCTTCTTCTTCTTCTTCTTCTTCTTCTTCTTCTTCTTCTTCTTCTTCTTCTTCTTCTTCTTCTTCTTCTTCGTCTTCTTCGTCTTCTTCGTCTTCTTCTTCTTCTTCTTCTTCTTCTTCTTCTTCTTCTTCTTCTTCTTCTTCTTCTTCTTCTTCTTCTTCTTCTTCTTCTTCTTCTTCTTCTTCTTCTTCTTCTTCTTCTTCTTCTTCTTCTTCTTCTTCTTCTTCTTCTTCTTCTTCTTCTTCTTCTTCTTCTTCTTCTTCTTCTTCTTCTTCTCTTCTTCTTCTTCTTCTTCTTCTTCTTCTTCTCTCTTCTTCTTCTTCTTCTTCTTCTCTCTCTCTTCCTTCTTCTTCTTCTTCTTCTTCTTCTTCTTCTTCTTCTTCTTCTTCTTCTTCTTCTTCTTCTTCTTCTTCTTCTTCTTCGTCTTCGTCTTCGTCTTCGTCTTCTTCTTCTTCTTCTTCTTCTTCTTCTTCTTCTTCTTCTTCTTCTTCTTCTTCTTCTTCTTCTTCTTCTTCTTCTTCTTCTTCTTCTTCTTCTTCTTCTTCTTCTTCTTCTTCTTCTTCTTCTTCTTCGTCTTCGTCTTCGTCTTCTTCTTCTTCTTCTTCTTCTTCTTCTTCTTCTTCTTCTTCTTCTTCTTCTTCTTCTTCTTCTTCTTCTTCTTCTTCTTCTTCTTCTTCTTCTTCTTCTTCTCATAATCCATGCCTTGTGACGTACTCTGATCATATCTGTCCACAGACTTCTGTCTAGTGGGTTGTCAATCATTTCTAATACAACGTCATGATGCCAAACTGTCCAGCATCATCTCTCTTGTCTCCCCTGCCTCTCTTCCTTTTCAATCTTCCCATTGTGACGTTTGATAGTAATTCACAGATGTCAGATGGAACATCCAACACAGATGTCAGCTATAAGATCGGTCGAAAATAGAAAAATATCACTATGTGTAAAGTTCCCTGAGGTAGCATGTAACAAAGGAGAATGATTAAAAAAGAAAACCACGTACACTCAATGCTAAAATTCGGGTTCCTTGTAGCGTAATGGCTAGACACTCACCTCCTGAATGAGTGGTCAATGGTTCGATCCCCAGATGGGTGAATTCAAATATTTAATATTGACCTACGCTCTCAGGTCCGTCCAGCATAAAATGAGTACCATGAATGTCTTGAGAAGTTAAGGCGACTTGTGTGATACTGATATTATCACCCACCGAGTGTTGATTAGTCCATAACAAATTTGAGTCTAGCACAGTTTGTCTTTTGTGCCTTCAAGGCTTGTGAAAGGTTACTTAATGAAGAGGTTTGTGTATAGTTGGGAAGTAGACAGAAAACTCAATAAAGGTGGCAAAAATGTAACTTTACATAAATATTTTGCGTGAAAATTATAACAGTATCGCAGGTAGCTAACGCGGGCAATGAATTTTGATCAAGCATACATCGATAAAGATTAAAGATTAGAGTAATCATCAACATTATCATCATCAAGCCAAACAAAAAGTAGGTTTGGATCAAATAATTTCACAATCAAATGAACAAATATAATAATGTACCTTTCCGTTCACCGAGCATTGAAATTGCGGCAGATACCACGAAACAAAACAAATAACGCGATGATCATAGAATGGCGATGTGTCGTCATTTTGTCCAGTTTGGAGGTTTAGATTTAGTGATATATGTATTATTCTTCGGCACTGGATCTGTTAATTAACTAACTCACGTACTGATATTTGCTATCACTATAATGATAGTCTGTCCCGAATCTTCTTATCTCGCTGTCTTCCTCTATCTCATTCTCGTTAAGTTTTTCGAATGGTTACAATATTTTTCAGCATGTGTAAGGTCAAGGCAGTCCTATAACAGATATTGCCTTTGAGATGTTAAGTTTCATGCCTTCACATATTCTAGGCCATGACATGAGGTTTGATGGTCAGGTCACTTCTTCGCCGCCTTTCCTTCCTTGAAAATTGTCTATATCCATTTGTATAAGGGTGGGTCGATCCTAGAACCGGACTATTGGTAAACAACAACAACAGCAACAACAATAACAAAATCCTGCCTCTGCTGGGGATTGATCCCACATTATTGTCTTATCAGGCATGCGCCCAAACCACTATGCCACGTTGGTTTGTATCGCCTCCTAATGTGCCCCAAAAGGTTGAATTGCTTTCGCTGAAATTTCCAATAGAATGTTTTTACCTCTTAGATTCGTACATCAGATTTAGATTATTGAAATATGAGATAAAATGGTACATGTCCTTTTCAGGACGTTGTGACCAACCCCAACCCCAGGTCTATTTACCGAGACATTTTTACGTTCTGTAGTTTTCCGTTGCTTTCTGAACGAAAAATCAACGTTTAAGTCAAACTGATAGGTGTAGAAAAGGATTCCGCTACCCTGAGGTCAGCGCACCGGAAGTTTAAGAATTAACGCTCTTGACCATTCAGCCTTTCTGACCTCTGACATTAGATTATTACTTCCGGTCCACAATATGGAGGATGGGCGGTTGAGCTGTTAAGGCCTCTGGAGTTTTTATGCTTGTGGCGGTTTGCTTACGCATTTTCCTCATGTTGGACTGGTAGTGTTTGGTTTCGTCGCCTTGCTACTGAGCTGAGTGCGTGGATCAACACTGTGAGCTGTGAATTTCGCATGGAGTGCTTTTACATCTGTCCGCGGTTGTTTGTAGCGTGAACTTCATGTTCATAAAAATGGTGGCCCGCCGGTCGCTGAACTAACTAGGTTGCCTTATACAGTAATGTGTGGCTGATGGTTTTCTAATGACTGTCGCTTCCTTCGACGATGAACTGTATTTTTCATGGACTTTAGTGTTGGTATTCTGGCAACGGCCTTATGCACAGTAAACCTGTGCGGGCTGTCGGTTTGTCGAGACTCATGTCTGTTCCACTTTTAACATGGAACAGTGAGGAGCAATTTGTGTGATATTCACTGGCACAGGAACGGAGCATAATGGGGCGACCCTTTGTCGTCAAGTTGGAACCGCGACTAACTAACTAACTAACTAACTAACTAACTAACTAACTAACGTATATATATATATATATATATATATATACCAAAACCTTCATCGCTAGTAAAGCCACTACTGTAGCCACCATGTCCGCCATGATGATTATGGTAAGTAACAGCACTGTAGTCGTATCCACAATAGGCATCATGATTCATCCCATTAATCCACCAACCTCTATCAAGGAAGAAGCCTGAATCAACATAATGGCTGCTGTGGCTATTCTCCGACCTGCGACGTATTTTGCCGCCGACGCCGTAATTCTGTCGTCTGTTCTTATCATGGGGTTACTTCATATTGTCATTGAAAAGATTTTATTGCATATCCTTTACAGGACGTCGCAGTCAACTCCAGCAACATTTGGCTATTTGTGATTTGTGACTACCTTCAGTAGTTTTCTTTCTGTACGCATACGATTGTTGAACGAAAACCATTTCAGGGCGGCCCGCTTCCACATCACCCACTGCTGTGTTTGGAACGCGGTATGCGGTATTGCAAACTGCCATCGTAATCTCTTCGCCATAACGTTGGCTCATATTGCCATCGGCATTGTAAACTGTTCGTGTGTTTTTAACATGGCTCTGTTTTATATTGCCATCGGCACTGTAAATTGTTCGTGTGTTTGTAGCATGGCTCTGATTCATAATGCCATTGACATTGTAGTTATTTCGTCTGTTTTTATCAACGGTTTGCTTGATATTGTCATTGACATTGTAATTATTTCGTCTGTTTTTATCAACGATTTGCTTTATATTGCCATCGGCATTGATAATGATTCGCCTGTTTGTGTTATTGGGTTGCATTGTGTGGACAGCACTGCCTTCTCTGTTGTGAGAGCGACTCAGTAAAGAGCCCATGATGGTAACTGACTGTCACGACGTTAAAGTTCCTGCTGTTTTGTGATCTGCATCTTTTTTATGGGATTATGCTTTTATGATTCTGAAATCAAGGAAATACAATATTAATATTAATATATTAATACATTAATATAATTATACTAATCTAATAATATTAATCTGTCAATAATAAAATGACAAGAATTACATGTGTACATATGTATACCTATGTGTGTGTGTATTGTGTGTGTGAGAGTGTGTATGTGTGCGTGTGTGGATAACACACTGGTTATGGCAGATTATTGAGATAAAACCAAGGAAAGAGTTAAAAGGAGCACGTCCAATGTTTTTCGATGTAATTGATATGCCACCCTAATATAACACTGAAATAAAAATGAAATGTAAGGAGTTGATGGCTGCGCAAGAAGACGTGGCACTTGATGAGCTAGCCAAGGACATCAGAACATTAACAGGCGAATTTAGACCATGGTTACGTGTAAATGTGATAGGAAGGGTAATACTTTAACAGTGAGCAAAGATGTACAAGACAGGTGGAAGTGGTACCGTGGACATGTGTACGTAGACAAGACAAAGAGCCCAGATAATATACATGATTGTGAAGAGAAAGAACCAAAACCTTTAAAGCAGTGGTTCTCATCCGGTGGGGTTCAGCTACTGGACTGAAGAAGAAGAAGTTAAGAATGGAAACAGAGAATGTATGGTTCCAAATGTTGCTGTATGTTGCTGGGGCGCAGTGATGGGGTGAGCGCCCAACCTTGCTTAAATACCCAAAATGGCTCGTGAATACATAACCTCTGCAGCAAAAGTCCAACTCCTGGCCTTCACGTGGCGGAACTGTTTTAACTAACAGGAGAAGGAGCGACGGCGAGTTTCTGGCGCTGAAAAATAACCAGTATGCTCTAGATGTGTATGCATGTACATGCATGCGCAGACACGTGTGTGCGCGCGTACACATCTAAACTCGAGTGAGACCACGGCCTGCTCTGGCAAAGGAAAGGTGCTGAAGACGGAGGCAACCAGCCATGAGGCGCACCACGGAAATCAGGATGACACGCAATTACGCAAAATGGAATATGTCGACTGCTGCTAAATGTTATGGTGCTCGCCCTGCTTTGGACCCCAAGGCAGGTGCAGTGCCTGGCCCTATGTCTCGAAAGGGTCCAACCACAACTACTGGAGGTCCTTGTCAGATGTCATGTGGAGCCAGGGGACCTGAGAATAGAACGGCTGGCCATACTAAACAAAGACTTAAAATAATGCACTGGAATGCGAAGGGAGTCAGCAACAACAACAACAACAAATTAGAAAACATCTTGGACCAAGAAAAGGTAAACGTATGTTGCTTTCAAGAAACTCACCTCAACGAAAATATAGCCTTGAAAATCAGAGGCTACCAGTGTTACCGATCTGACCGAAAGGACAGACGGAAAGGTAGGATACTGACCCTTGTAAAAAATAACATAACTGCTTCCCAAATCGAAGTCTACATGGGAGGGGCTGAGTATCAGACACATAAACTTAAGACAGGCTATACAGACCTACATCTGATCAATTACTACTGTCCAAGTGACCACCCACAGGCGCTGGACACACTACCATTAACACAAAAAATGATTGTGTGTGGCAATTTCAACAGCCACTTGCAGAGCTGGGGCTATGATTACATGGACCAGAGAGGAGAGAGACTGGAAGACTGGCAGGATGAGAATGGATTCATCTTGATTAACAAACCGTCCGACGCACATACTTTCTACTCGAGATCATGGCACACCACAACTACACCTGACCTGGCGTTTCATTCACCAGACCTGGAGTGGAACATTACACGAATTGTTGTGAAACAACTTGGTGGCAGCGACCATCGGCCAGTCTTTCTAACTGTAGAAAATGAGCTTGTAAGTGAAAGCAGCACCCTCTCGAGGTGGAACTACAAGAAAGCAGACTGGGCAATGTACACTCATCGCACCAGCTTACTGGTTAGAAACCTGAACACTGAGAAAGACATAAATAAAGTAGTTGAAGAGTTTGGGAAATGCATACTACAGGCAGCAAGACAGTACCAAGAGGAGCCCGCAAACAAGATAAACCCTACTGGAGTAGTGAACTGGAAAAGTTCCATAATGATGTGGAAGTGTGTAGAAAGCAAGCAGAGGCCACACCCAGCCAAGAGCACCACAATAAATTCCAGCACGCAAAAGCCAAATTTCAAAAGGCCAAGCTGCAGGCTAGACGGAAAAGCTGGCAGGAAAAAACGGAGTCTCTAAACTTTGAAAGAGACACAAGGAAATTGTGGAAGCTAATAAGACAACTTAATGATGAGGGCACAGGGAGAAACTCAAAAATTGCAGTACATAAGGATGGAAACATCTTAACAAGAAAGCAAGCAGCTGACCATTTTGCGGACTACTTCGCACAAGATAACAATATCAAAATTAGTCAAGAGAAACAACAAGAGATTCAAGAAAAACAGCAACATACAGGACAGAAGGAAATAGTACATGAGGTTCTGGAGGCACCCATCACAATCAGCGAACTGGAACTAGCCAATCAAAACTGAAAATGAGAAAATCACCAGGAGCTGATGGTATCTCCAATGAAATGATCAGGAACCTAGGAACAGAGGCCAAAGCAAAGCTGTTGCAGATCTTCAATAACAGCTGGCCCTTAGGCAGTGTTCCACAAGCCTGGAGAGAAGCAATCATGATACCCCTCCTAAAATCAGGGAAAGATAGTTCCATTGCCTCCAGCTACAGACCAGTTAGCCTCAGCAGGTGTCTCTGCAAAACACTGGAGCGCATCATCAATCACAGACTGCAGTGGTACATTGAAAGTAAAAACATCCTTGTGCCACAGCAGGCTGGCTTTAGGCAGTGCTACTCTACGGAAGATCAGACAACCTACCTCTCTCAAGAAATTGAGGATGCATTCCAAGAGAAGAAGCTGGTGCTTGCGGCATGGATAGATCTGAAGAAAGCCTTTGACAAAGTCTGGAAAGAAGGTCTGATGAAGAAACTGAGAAACTACAAAGTCAATGGAATAATGTACAAATGGGTGAAAGCATTCTTGCACAACAGAAGAGACAAGAGTACAGATAGACGGCCTCAAGAGCAAGAAAGTACTACTGCGTCACGGTGTTCCCCAGGATGGAGTCTTGTCCCCCACACTTTTTCTGATCTCCATCAATGATCTTGTTGCTAATCTACAGCATGGAATTAAAGCGACAATGTACACCGATGACCTGGTTCTATGGAGCACAAATGAACATGCATCAGTGGCCACCAGATTGCTACAAAGAGATGTACATACATTTGTTGCATGGGCAAATAGATGGTGTGTCAGCATAAACACTGACAAGTGCAGCACCATTCTGTTTACCCTCTCTCCAAAAAAAAAAAAGACAGGGATCATCCAGATAAATCGAACACCCCTAAGAGAAGATAAATAATCAACATACCTTGGAGTAACATTTGATGAGAGGCTGACATGGAGAAAGCACATCACCAAAGCAGTAGCAAAAGCCACAAGGAAAATAGCCATCCTGAGAAAGCTAAGTGGAACCACATGGGGAGCCAGTGGGAACATACTTAGCAAAGTTTATCAACAGAGCAAAAGACCACACCTGGAATACGGGTCAACTGCGTGGTTTTCGGCATAAAAAACCATACTATAAGAGCTGGACAAGGTGCAAAATCAAGCACGTAGAGACGACAGTGGAAGATAAACTCTATGGAACGCTGTGTGAACTAAAAAAGACAGTTAAATTCATACAAGAGACAACATTGCAGATATAGACATATTTCCAGCGAACGAAAGAAGAAGAAGAAGATCCGGTGAGGAATGGGGGGGGGGATTTTAGGGGTTCCGGGGGGTGGGGGGGGGGGGGGGGGGAGAATTAAGATTATTTAAAGATCGCGTTAATACAAGAACCGATTACTTGATATTGTTTCTCCCTCCATACTTTACGCTTTTTTTTTTAATTGAGTGTTAAACCTTCTGCATCTGTTTTGTTTGTATTTTAACAGGCGTGCTGCGTGTATGGTATTTGTGTAGGTCTGTTTAACAGGGCGTTTGTGTGTCGAATCGGTGTGCAATGCGTTTCAACATCAAGTTACAAAGTATATTTACATAGTATGCATAAAATATGAACAAAAAAATTAACTTAAGAATGTCCTTCCACACACCATGTGTTCTCTTTCACACTCACAACATTGAATGAAATTTGGTGTGGTTGTCGGCTGCCCATGAAGCAAAACAAACCGCTGGAAAATCTGATCTTGACTCACACAAATCTTGTACCACCTTTTTTTCCTTTTTTTTTAATTTTATATATATATATATATATATATATATATATATATATATATATATATATATATATTATATATATATATATATATATATATATATATATATATATATATATATATATATATATATATATTATACAAAACAATGTCTTTTTACATTAATAAATAAAGCATATACATTTTATGCAAGTGTGACAGCATTATAGTCTTGTAACTTTACGCTTCTGTGCTCCACGCCCTTCTGAAATTCGTTTTATAAAGTAAGTAGACCCGCAAATCACGTCTTATGTAGACGTCTAGACTTCTTCTAGTATGCGTTATTAAATTTAGCTTCCATTTTTACGTATACTATGCAGGGGCGGGGCGGGGGGATTTATAGAGAGGAAATACAAAAGGGGGCGGGGGGGTGACTGATATTCTGAACATATGGTGAAGGGGTGCATGGGCCAAAAAAGGTTAAGAACCACTGCTTTAACGGAAAAGGTACGATCAGCAATAAAAATTCTGAAGAAAGGGACGTCACCAGAATGTGACGACATACCAGGTGAACTAATCCAAGATGGAGGTGAAGGCGTCTGTATCTACCGTGAACTATGTGTCAAGATCTGGAATAGTGCTATTTAGTCCAAAGCATGAAAGAGAGAAACCTACATTCCTCTTCAAAGAAAGGAAATTTATTACTGTCGACCTATTATCGAACCTAGCAAAATAAGTAATGTTAGCAATATCCTCCTGCGAAACATCTTGAAGGGGATTAATTTATTTAGTCTTCTTCTTCTTCTTCTTCAGCGTTCCGAGCCATTGATGTTCTGTGCTGCAGATACAATCCGTCTCCATTCGTCTCTCTGGTGGACCTTCTCTTGCCAGTCGTTGATTCCAAGTGCTTGTAGGTCTGTATATGTATTATCTCTCCACCGTCTTCTTGGTCTACCTCGGGGTCTACGGTCATTTATTTCCTGAGTGTAAGCGAGTTTTGTTTCCCTATTATCTTCCATTCTGTCTATATGCCCCAGCCACTGTAGTCTATTAGCCTTCATGATACCAGTGATTAGCGGGGACTTAAACAGATCATAAATGTCTTTGTTACTTCTTCTTTTCCACTCTCCACTTTGTGTATCCCTAATGGGTCCAAAGATGCGTCTTAAAATTTTGTTCTCAAAGGTTTGTAACAAGGCTTCGTCTCCTTTCGTTGTACTCCAGGTTTCAGAGCCATACAGCACAACTGGTCTGTTCAGTGTTTTGTATATTGTGATTTTGGTGTTACGAGATAGCGCATTTGATTTTAGTAGATGTTGTAGTGCATAGTATATCTTATTTCCAGAGTTGATTCTAGTTTGTATTTCTTCCCTTATGATGTTGGAGCAGTTGAAGATTGTACCCAGGTATTTTTATGTTTCCGTTCTTTTAATGGTCATATTATCTATTTGTATGTGGCCCGAGGTTTTAGCCATTCCGTCTCTTGAAATTACCATATATTCTGTCTTATCTTGGTTGATAACCAGCCCCATCTGTTGGGCTTTTTCCTTTAAGTGAGTCAATATTTCCAATGTCTTTTGTTCATTTTCCCATATAATATCTAAATCATCTGCATAACCAAGCAGCTTGGATGGTCCTCCAATATCACATTCCTCCTTTACCCTCCTTACAACTTTCTCCAGAGCCAGATTGAAGAGTAGCGGCGATAGTGCATCACCCTGTTTCAAGACAGATGTTATTTGGAAAGGGTCTGATTTCCTGCCTTTATATGTTACTATATTATAAGTATCTTCCATGCATAGTCTGGTCATGTTGATTAACTTCCTTGGCATTCCAAATTCCCGCATAGCATTCCATAGACTATTCTTATGGACACTATCATAAGCCTTTTTAAAATCCACAAAAATGTTATGGATATATCTTTTATATTCCCAATTTTTCTCGGCTATTTGTCGTAAGATCTATTGTTGATCTGTTTTGTCTGAAACCCGCCTGGTAGTCACCTAATATGACTTCTGAATATGGTTTTAGTCTATTTAGTAATACTGCGGATAGTATCTTATAGCTTGTGGACAGTAGTGATATTCCTCTATAATTTCCACATTGGAACTTGTCTCCTTTCTTAAAGATAGGTATCAATAATGACTCTTTCCAGTCATGGGGTATTTATTTAGTGCTAAACAAAATGTAGGTTTGGACCAAACTCGGTACATACTCAAATGAACAAGTAGTATAATGTACATTTCCTTTCACTTAGCATTACAGTTGCGGAAGATAGCGTGAAACAAAACGAATAATACTATGGCCCTAGTATGCCGATAGATCGTCCTTTTGTCCAAATGGGAAGTCACATTTGGCTATATATTATCCTTCGGCACTGAATCAGTTAAAAGTGAGTAGAATATAATTACAGGAAGTTCCGGCAGGTTTCAGACAGGGCAGAGGAATCAGATACCATATCTCCAACATAGGAACAATCTGTGAGAAATGCAGAATACAATGTAGATCTTTATACTTGCTTTATATTTTACTTCAGAACTCTCTGTGGGAAATGCAGAGGGTGTGGCATAACGCTAACCACCATTATTCATTTACCAAAACATGCCGCAAGAAGAGGAAACAACATTAAAAGAAATTGACTTCACAACCGCAAACGGAGACTAGGACTTAAAACTTAACATCGAAACTGGAACTGCATAAGTGACAGATGACGTGGATTCTTAGAAAGATTTCATCAGACAAAGCTCGGAAACCCATTGGATAGGAGGAGACATGTGACCGCTTTCGCGCCAACGCCGGATTTGCATATGTTAATATTTCATCAAATCTGGTAAGCCCGCACTTTTTCCTGCAACCAGCCTGATGAATAGATGTGAGAAGCTGGTGTGACCAAATTTTCAAACATGGAATTGCGGGGTGTCTAGATCTGAGGTAAGCTTGTGATTCCCGAGATTAGACTAAGAACCCGATGTATCAAGTATCAAGTAATGGTAACCCGTGTTTGTGATGTCAATTGAAATGTATTATTATTAATTAAAACCTCTGAAATGTAAAAATGCTCGACTGTAGATTCTAACGACGCAGAGCCGTTCCCGGGCAAAATGACTCTCCAATACTCTCTTCGATGAAACTGCAATCTCTGATATTCTTAGAGATAATTATTAACTTTAAGAAGTGCATTATACTACTACATTCTATTGTAAACAACTGTGAGAAGTGATGATTCGAAAGCAATCTTGTGCATTTTGTCAGAAACATTGTTAAAGATGCTATCACTACCTACAGCTGAAATGACAGTTCGTGTACTAGAATAAGTGCCTTGTTCTAAAACAGACTTATCTATGCCTATTTACAATCTAGAAAGCTGAAAGAGAAATCAATCTTTCCTTTCTCCTTCATCTATTGAATCAATTGGGTTTGACGGAATAAATATTTATATTTTTGTCAATTTTTTTTTTCTTTTAATGTTTATTGATGTGAAAGTTGGAAATCAACGGTAGCTTTAGATAAAAAAAACTTAGACAATTTTGAGAACAAATGTCTTAGAAGACTTCTAAACATCCACTGGACAGACTTCAGAACCAATTCGCAAATAAGACAAGAGACTAAGCAAGATACAGTATCCAATTTCATAAGAAGACGCCGTTGGAACTACATCGGCCATGTACTCAGAATGGACAAGTCAAGACTCCCCTATCAAGCCCTCATATGGTCACCAGTAGGGAAAAAAAAAACGGGGAAGACCAAGAGAGACCCTGCGTAGAACCATCATTAGAGAAGGCTCATTCAATGGCCAAGTAAATATCCAAGATCTACAACAGGTAGCAGCGAACCGCCAAGCATGGAGAGACAGGACTTCTGCCCTATGCGCCGCCTTAGGCTCAAGAGGAAAGACTAACTAACTAACTAACTAACACATGAACTGCATTACATGAGAAAGTTGTGCTTCGTGGAACACCATCACGCGCAGTGAACTTAACTCATTACTCAACATAACTTAAAACACAACACCACTCAACACCACTCATCACCACACAACCCATCACTCAACATCACAACAACAACAGATAATGGGAGAGAGTTATTAGACACAAGAAGAAGAAGAAAAAGTTAATTGGGAAAACACAGAGAATTATTTATACACGCGATAAACACCACTGAGTGGAAGAAATGTTATAAATGTATGTCATTTATTTACCTGCATCTTGACATATTCTCACTCTTGTCACTGTCTTACTGTTCACGTTCACTGACCCCAGGTCAAATGAGAACTTACATACAGCAGGAACAAGTTGATACAAGGCGTACACGGTGTGATAAACTCTGACCACCCCAAATTAACCCAACACTAGCTTAGAGAAAAAAGAGGGGGGGGGGAACTAGTTCCTACTTCAGGAATTTAGATTTCTTCCGACCTACTTCTAGAATATTGTATTGGTAGGAATGTATATATTTATGTGAATATTCATCAGTGATCTTGGTGGCTACATACCAACAACCACCCAACACATCAGCAAACTAACCACCTAAATCAGACCTGAAAGAGGGAAGCCGAGAGAAAGAGATGAACCACAAGTGAGATGGAAGATGACTTGGCCATGAGCAGAGTATGGGGAGGCCTTCAGTGGAGCTATACGGGCAGACCTGAAGTGGATCCATCAGTCAATGGACCCTGGCTTACCTAATCTTCCAGTCACCAGGTTACCTTTCTAATGGGTATACACCACACCCAATTTCAGGAAACTGATATTTAATTGTTGAATTACCATCACACTTAATATGTACAACATCAAAATGTTTACTATGTTTCACACTTGTTGACATCTCATGTATTGCTGCTTGTTTATTGATGGTCTGTGTGACACTGGTCCAATATGCAACTTTTCTAATATCTTGTGTAAATCACAAAGGAGATGTATGTACTGGCCAGAAGGCTCAGGCCCAGTCAATAAATGATTAACATGAATTGACCTTCTGTTAATTTATCAGTTCAAACCTATCTGTGAGTCAACAACTTCTTTGTACATCATGTTGTCAGAATCTAATGTGATTGATTATGTGTTTGATTGTTTAACAATAAATCCACTCATAATGACTTACTAAAATGGGGGAGAGAAGACTCTAGATCTATCAACTGCTCAACATCCATGTTTTCTTCATCTAAATCAGGCTGAGAAAATTCTCCAGACTTTCCTCAGATTTGATAACCAATAAAAGGGGGCTCCAGAGCTAAAGAATCCTTGGAGAAGGGGCAGAATCCCAGTTAGTAATCATTATTCTCACCAGGGCCATAATCTATATCTCCTAGACATACTTAATAGAACGAGGCCTGCAGATAACAAGGTTCATATTCTGGGGTTATTGAAGATAGAAGAGGATGGGGCTCTACTTCTTTTGTTAGGAATGGGCATGCACTACAGTGATCTCCCACTCCCTTCAAAAATATATGACATATTGTCGGCTACGTCCTGGATGGTTCCTATATATTAAACTTTAAACAATTACATAAAACATTAACACAATTATCTTTAGATTTTGAACATTGTCATTTTCTTATATTGATTGACAGCCACGTGATATGAATGACATTAACAGATAAATAAGAGTAAGGTGACTGATCATTCCTCCTGAAGAAGGGGGCCATGTTCAAATAGGCTTATACTTCAGAAAGAGGTGCTCCAGGAGAAATATATAGTGTGTATCTACTCTACCACCACTACTTCTCTTCCAGAGAAGGTGTTCTTTTCCTGTGGAGTCTGAACTTAACAGCATTTCATCAACTACCGGAAAATCTTATCCGTTGGGAAAACTCTGTCTAATTTCAGATTCTTTTCTTTACTAGGAATTAAATCTGGTTATTTCAGTGCCTGCTGCCTTTGGCTTTTCCAGCATTGACAGACAGACATAACATAGGGTGTTTTTAATATTGCACATGCTCTGTTGTATATTTGCAGATCAGGGACTGACAAGCTTACGCGGATCAGACTAACTGCAATTATATTTTTTAGGCAGAACAAAGCAATAAATTATAGACATGGCGAAAACTGCAAAGTTTAGAGCCCAAATAACAGAAACGGGTAGGGAATGCGGGTTAGATGGCCTTGAGCTGGCTAACTATGTTTCAGATGCATTCGACAAAAGAGAAAGACTGCAAGCGGAATTGGCTCTCAAGGAAAAACAGCTTCAGGCTGAATTGGCTGAGAAAGAAAAACAGCTTCAAGCAGAATTGGAGGAGAAAGAGAAACGACTACAGGTTGAAATGGAAGATAAGGAGAGAGAGCGTCAACACCAACTGGAGTTGAGGAGAATGGAGATTGAAGAGGAGATCCGGAGAATAGAGAAAGGGAGTGGTCCTACACCCTCAACCTCATCAGGACGCCAGGGACAGAACCACCTCCTCACGTCTCTCAACTTAATTCAGGAGCTATGTCATTTCCTCTGGAACCCTTTAGTGAACAGACTGACCACATCGAAGGATTTATATCACGCTTCGAGGCAATGGCTGTCAGCTGTGGGCTTGAAGAAAGTAGATGGGCGACGAAGTTAGCGCAGGCCTTGAGATCCACGGCGTATGATGTATTCTTGCGCCTCACTAGAGAGGAACAACAGAACTACACAACACTTAAGACGGCACTCTTGAGCCGCTTCGAAGTGGACGCCGAATCTTATAAACTCAGGTTCAAAGCCGCAAGGAAGGAACCGGGTGAGAGTTACGCGCAACTAGTCGAAAGACTGAAGTCATACATACAAAGATGGACTTGCTTGGGAGGATTTGAGGAAAATTTTGAAGGACTCCGTGAAATGATCATCATTGATCAGATCAAGGGGAAAATGCAGAACGAAATGAAGGCATTCTTAACCCAAAACGGGGCTGACCGCCTGGAAACTATAATCATCCTGGCAGAGAGATTTGAGAAATCTCAGAAGGAGATGGGAGGAAAGGGACGTTCGAACAACACCCCCTCTCAAAACAAAACTCCACAGCCAAAAGAGGGTGAAAACACTGTAGCCACCAAGAAAAAGGGGAAATCCCAGAAAAACACTCAAAACTCAGTCCAAACAGCGCCGAAGGAGGACAAACCATTCTGTACCCATTGCAAAATTAGAGGTCACACATTTCAGAATTGCAGGAAGAAGCCACCTCCACACACAGCGGCATGTTTGGCCAACCGAAAAGAGAAAAAAGTGAGCACTGGTGAAACGTCCAAACAGACACCTCATCAAGACACATCATCTCGTATTCCGGTTGTAGAATCCATCTTGCTAAATGGATTCAAAACGACCTGTTTATATGATACTGGATTATCGTATGACTGTGTTGTTTCATCATCCTTAGTTCACCCTGAACAGGTGACAGAGGAAATAGTGGAATTACAGGGACCACTGAAGAGTTCAACAAATATGTCTCTTCCAGTGGCAAAAGTGAACATAGCCTCGCGGTATGTCACTGGGACAATCAAGGCAGCAGTCTTGGACGATCCGATATATCCTGTAATCCTCGGCCGTAGATTTATCGTTCTAGGAGAACCTGTTCAACCTGTGGCGATGGCGACCATGACCACTCGATCCCAGGCAACAAAAACTCCAGAAACAACTACGCCAATCCCTCGAACGGAGGAACTGAAGAGGGCACAAGAAGCCGACAGCACCTTGGAACCCTGCTTCAGAAAACTGCCAAAATCACATTTACCTCTACGTAAAGGTGATCTGTTCATGAAGTCAGCACTTCTTTACAGAAAAGCAGGACGAGCTGGACAAGAGTTTAATCAACTTGTTGTACCAACTCAATACAGGACTCAGATCTTAGAGATGGGTCATAGTCTACCATTCAGTGGGCACATGGGTATCAACGCTACTACACAGCGGATTACCACTCACTACTTTTGGCCAGGGATGAATTCAGACATACAACGGTTTGTAAAATCATGCCCACAGTGTCAGAAAGTATCACCAAAACACCGGACACCACCGGCAATGTTGGGTGAATCGCCAATCACTGGAATTCCATTTGAGAAAGTGGCTGTAGACATAATCGGACCTCTCTCAGCAACGAAGAGGCGAAACCGATTCATATTAACGCTTGTGGACACAACAACCATGTGGGCCGAAGCAGTTCCTATGCCCAGCTGTGACTCCAAACACGTCGCTGATGCATTATTAGGAATATTCACACGTCTAGGATTCCCACAAAGGATCTTGACGGACAACGGTTCACAGTTTCGTGGTAAGCTCATGGAAGAGACCTTCAGACTTTTTCATGCACGCCATATCTTCAGTTCACCATATCACCCTCAGTCAAATGGACTTGTGGAAAGGTGGAACGGGACATTGATTAGTATCCTGCGCAAAATTGCCCAGGAGAAGACAGAGGATTGGGACTTGTATTTACCCGCAGCTTTATTCGCTTACAGGGAAGTACCCCATCACTCAACAGGTTTTGCTCCAGCCACACTGTTGTTTGGACGACCGATCAAGGGACCACTGGAGGCGTTACTTCGAACGTGGACTGATAATACTACAGATGATACAGTCGTGACTGCATCTACATATGTTGCCGAGTTGAAAAATCGTTTACAACACAGTTGGAAACAAGCGAATGTCAATCTACGTCAAGCCAGACGAAGAATTGCTCGTAACTTCAACCGCAAGGCAAAGGATAGAGAGTTAGAGGTAGGAGAGAAGGTGATGTTGCTGCTTCCAACCAGTCAGAATAAGCTGCAAATAGGATGGAGAGGACCTTATGTAGTGACGGAGAAGATCTCACGTACCAACTACAGAATTTCAGTCAAAGGCAAGATGAAAGTATTTCACATAAACCTCTTGAAGAAATATCATGAAAGACCCTCAACCACCGAACCTGCACATCTGATGGCCATGAGTGTGGCTACTGAAGTCGAAGAAGGATCAACAATGGGAGTCGAGTGCCAACTGCAAGCCAAAGAGACCTTTAAGGATGTGGAAATTAATCCCAACTTAACAAAGGATCAGCAAAAGCAGATTAGGGAACTTATGGCAAAATATGCAGAAGTACTTACTGATAAGCCAGGAAGAACTGATTTGGAGGAATTTGACATGAAGTTAAATGACACAGTGCCTGTGCGAGTCAAGACTTACCCAGTTCCTTATGCAAAGCAAAAGACTTTAGAGGAAGAAATACAACAGCTGCTCACCGCAGGGATAATCTCACCATCTGAATCACCTTACAGTGCTAGCGTCGTCTTATTGAGAAAGCCAAGTGGAGAACATAGATTGTGCATCGATTATCGACAGCTCAATGCTATTACTGAATTCCAAGCAGAACCTCTGCCTGATCAGAATAAACTCTTCACAGCACTCAACCGAGCTAAGTACTTTACTAGGATTGATCTCAGTAAGGGATATTACCAGATTCCTGTAAAACCGGAAGTTAGACCATGGTTAGCTTTCAGCACGCCTGGAGGACACTATGAGTTCAACGTTCTTCCATTCGGATTAAGTAATGCTCCCAGCGTCTTTACACGTATGATGAGAAAATTACTTGACCCACTACAGCATCCAGACATCAGTCACTTCATGGATGACATCCTGATCGCCACTGAAACATTTGAAGAGCATGTAGAAACCCTGCATCTTTTGTTCAGGCGCCTCAGAGAAACTGGATTGACGGCTAGACCAAAGAAGTGTCAGATAGGATTCCAAGAATTGGACTTTCTAGGTCATAAGATATCTCATGGACTGATAACTCCACAAGAGGGAAATGTGGACAAACTCCAGAGAGCACCTCGTCCAAAAACAAAGAAGGATGTAAGATCATTTGTATCCTTATGTGGATTCTATCAAAAATACATCAAGGACTTCAATACTCTGTCAGCACCTTTAACGGATCTTACCAAAAAGGGGAAACCAGAGAAAGTCACTTGGTCAGCTGACTGTGAGAGAGCTTTCACAGCACTAAAGCAGGCATTAACTGCTCATCCAGTCTTACATCTACCAGACCTCGACCAACCATTCGTGCTGCGCACCGATGCCAGTAACATAGGAATTGGGGCAACGCTGTTGCAGAGAAAGGGAGATGTACCATCAGAGCTATTCCCTGTAGCCTATGCTAGTAGGAAATTGAACGCAGCAGAGAGAAATTACAGTACTATCGAGAGAGAATGTCTTGCGCTCGTATGGAGTGTACAGAAATTTCAAGCATACCTATATGGCAAACATTTCACAGTGCAATGTGACCATCAACCACTCATGTTTCTCGCAGCATCTAAGACTCTGAATGCCCGACTTATGAGGTGGTCGCTGCTTCTTCAACCTTACTCGTTCCAGGTTGAGTATGTTCCTGGGAAAATGAATGTGGGAGCGGACTTCCTGAGTCGACACCCAGTGCCTGATGAACCAGGTCAATCAGATGCAGAAGAGAATACAAGGGAGGAAAAATGGGAACAGCTTGATAACTGAAAATGTTGGAAACATAGTTCCATACCATAGAACAATCTGGAGTGGGGCCATGTGGCATAACGCTAACCACCATTATTCATTTACCAAAACATGCCGCAAGAAGAGGAAACAACATTAAAAGAAATTGACTTCACAACCGCAAACGGAGACTAGGACTTAAAACTTAACATCGAAACTGGAACTGCATAAGTGACAGATGACGTGGATTCTTAGAAAGATTTCATCAGACAAAGCTCGGAAACCCATTGGATAGGAGGAGACATGTGACCCGCTTTCGCGCCAACGCCGGATTTGCATATGTTAATATTTCATCAGAATCTGGTAAGCCCGCACTTTTTCCTGCAACCAGCCTGATGAATAGATGTGAGAAGCTGGTGTGACCAAATTTTCAAACATGGAATTGCGGGGTGTCTAGATCTGAGGTAAGCTTGTGATTCCCGAGATTAGACTAAGAACCCGATGTATCAGGTATCAAGTAATGGTAACCCGTGTTTGTAATGTCAATTGAAATGTATTATTATTAATTAAAACCTCTGAAATGTAAAAATGCTCGACTGTAGATTCTAACGACGCAGAGCCGTTCCCGGGCAAAATGACACTCCAATACTCTCTTCGATGAAACTGCAATCTCTGATATTCTTAGAGATAATTATTAACTTTAAGAAGTGCATTATACTACTACATTCTATTGTAAACAACTGTGAGAAGTGATGATTCGAAAGCAATCTTGTGCATTTTGTCAGAAACATTGTTAAAGATGCTATCACTACCTACAGCTGAAATGACAGTTCGTGTACTAGAATAAGTGCCTTGTTCTAAAACAGACTTATCTATGCCTATTTACAATCTAGAAAGCTGAAAGAGAAATCAATCTTTCCTTTCTCCTTCATCTATTGAATCAATAGGGTTTGACGGAATAAATATTTATATTTTTGTCAAATTTTAATTAGATAAGGGCACACATGAACTGCATTACATGAGAAAGTTGTGCTTCGCGGAACACCATCACGCGCAGTGAACTTAACTCATTACTCAACATAACTTAAAACACAACACCACTCAACACCACTCATCACCACACAACCCAACACTCAACATCACAACAACAACAGATAATGGGAGAGAGTTATTAGACACAAGAAGAAGAAGAAGAAGTTAATTGGGAAAACACAGAGAATTATTTATACACGCGATAAACACCACTGAGTGGAAGAAATGTTATAAATGTATGTCATTTATTTACCTGCATCTTGACATATTCTCACTCTTGTCACTGTCTTACTGTACACGTTCACTGACCCCAGGTCAAATGAGAACTTACATACAGCAGGAACCAGTTGATACAAGGCGTACACAGTGTGATAAACTCTGACCACCCCAAATTAACCCAACACTAGCTTAGAGAAAAAAAGGAGGGGAGGGGAACTAGTTCCTACTTCAGGAATTTAGATTTCTTCCGACCTACTTCTAGAATATTGTATTGGTAGGAATGTATATATTTATGTGAATATTCATCAGTGATCTTGGTGGCTACATACCAACAACCACCCAACACATCAGCAAACTAACCACCTAAATCAGACCTGAAAGAGGGAAGCCGAGAGAAAGAGATGAACCACAAGTGAGATGGAGGATGACTTGGCCATGAGCAGAGTATGGGGAGGCCTTCAGTGGAGCTATACGGGCAGACCTGAAGTGGATCCATCAGTCAATGGACCCTGGCTTACCTAATCTTCCAGTCACCAGGTTACCTTTCTCATTGGTACACACCACACCCAATTTCAGGAAACTGATATTTAATTGTTGAATTACCATCACACTTAATATGTACAACATCAAAATGTTTACTATGTTTCACACTTGTTGACATCTCATGTATTGATGCTTGTTTATTGATGGTCTGTGTGACACTGGTCCAATATGCAACTTTTCTAATATCTTGTGTAAATCACAATAGAGATGTATGTACTGGCCAGAAGGCTCAGGCCCAGTCAATAAATGATTAACATGAATTGACCTTCTGTTAATTTATCAGTTCAAACCTATCTGTGAGTCAACAACTTCTTTGTACATCATGTTGTCAGAATCTAATGTGATTGATTATGTGTTTGATTGTTTAACAATAAATCCACTCATAATGACTTACTAAAATGGGGGAGAGAAGACTCTAGATCTATCAACTGCTCAATATCCATGTTTTCTTCATCTAAATCAGGCTGAGAAAATTCTCCAGACTTTCCTCAGATTTGATAACCAATAAAAGGGGGCTCCAGAGCTACAGAATCCTTGGAGAAGGGGCAGAATCCCAGTTAGTAATCATTATTCTCACCAGGGCCATAATCTATATCTCCTAGACATACTTAATAGAACGAGGCCTGCAGATAACAAGGTTCATATTCTGGGGTTATTGAAGATAGAAGAGGATGGGGCTCTACTTCTTTTGTTAGGAATGGGCATGCACTACAGTGATCTCCCACTCCCTTCAAAAATATATGACAGAGGGTACTATGTATTTAGAGTCCATGGGAATATCGACACATGAAGCCCATAAGCGGGCACTCTCCCACTGTTTATTCTTCACCTCGACACCACAAAGTACAAGAGGAACATGGTGAGATGAGATGAGATGAAATGAAATTAGATGAGATGAGATGAGATGAGATGAGACTATGTAGATCTTAATACTTGCTTTATAGACTCCAGTAATGCCTTCAGCTGTGTTCAACATCAGAAATTGCACAACTTCATGAGTTGTACGGGGTTTCCAGCACATTTGATCCACTTAATAGAATCATTATATCATAAATGCTTTTGAATATAAATGTTATAGACGAGTTCTAAAAATATCTTGGGTAAAGAAAGGAACAAATGCATCAATACTTCAAGAGATGAATATTGAAGAAGGTTGGCTATTAAAGACGATAAAACAAAGAAAATTGAAATATTTGGGTCACTTGAAACGTCACGAAAGTTTGGAGAGAGCAATAATGGAGGGGTATATGCCTGGGAAGAGAGAAAGAGGAAGACCAAAGAGAAGATGGGTGCAGGATGTGGCGGATGATCTCCAGATGGGTGTATCGGACGCGGGACATCTTGCTTATGATCGAGAGGTTTTCCGGAAGGTTTTTATAGGAGCGAGGTTCTGCAAAGGACATGCTACTGAATGAATGAATGAATGAATGAATGAATGAATGAATGAATGAATGAATGAATTAACACCACGCATTATAGTTTTATAAACCAACTGGCAAGCGATGTAAAAAAAAAAAAAAAGCAACAAATAACAGCCGGGCCTGGGGTGTTTTTTAGCGTTGGTTACAATTATTAAACGTGGGTGAACAGCCTTGCAAGCATATTTTAGCGTTGGATACAGGTATTCTTCTTCTTCTTCGTTCATCCGGAGTTGTTTTTTTTCCGGATGTGATTGCGTTGTGCCTGTTTACAGCAGAGCTGCGTTCTTGCGCCTTTAGGCCGACACATCCGACTTCTGCTGGCATTTGTTGACCGGGTTAACCTTCCCGGGGGATACAGGTATTAAAAGCCGGATAAACAGTAGCAGAAATCTCAAGTGTTTTTGTGTTGGGCGTCACCGTCAAGTATGTCAGGTCTTGGACAGCTCGTGAAGCCTCCGGAATATTCCATTCTATAGTTGTCTAGACTTGTCTCGCTCTATTTATTTCCACATATGCCTGCATTGCTAGATCTGTGCTTGTCTATTTTATAAACTTCTTTCTTGGTCTACCCTCTTTCTCATGTTCTTATCATTCTACATACAAGTACTGTTGGTGGTATTTCTTAATGTCTTATGACACCATCAAACCACGAGAGTCTTCGCTTCTTGATTACTTTAAGAAGTCTTCTTTGTTCAGTTATATATTTGTTCATTTGCTAGTTTTTTTTTTCAATCCACGTAGTCATTTTAGAGGGCATAAAAACTAAACATTTGCTTCTGAGAACTGAATCAGAGACGAAGCCAGACGGGCATGAAGATGCGACATAAAATGGGTATGTGCCAGAGAAAAGTGAGTTACATAATGGTGATTGTTGTCCTACATCGGTAACTACATCCTACACACAATGTACGTTACTAACAAGTGAAGGATAGAATACTAACGACTCTGAATATTCATTGGAGGCCACTATATGTGCATTCAACATGAGGTACCTGACAACTGAAGGCTCGTAACCATGGATATGCCCAATCAAAGGTTCCTGGCATTCTGTGCCATCTCGTATTTTCATGAAATTGATGTTACTTATCTAATTATTTGTTTTGCCACGTTGTTTGAGTTTTCCACACATAGCTTTCTGTCTTTGTTTGCATTTCTTGTCCGGTATTTTGCTAAATAAAGTTGATTTCTCTATTCAACACCTTCCGCTAATATGCCCATAAATGGCATGTGTCTTATCCTTTCGGTTTTGATCAATCACCCAGTAACACCCGCAGCTGTCAATCATAGTATGATTCTGCCTCTTAAAGTGAGGTTTCACTAAAGGAGATTGGGTTGGTATTATACAAACTGAACATTGCTAAGTATCGAAGCAACTAAATACATCGTACAAGCGTAATTATGCTAAGTATCACTGTAATTGAATGCATTGTACAACTTTATTTTGTACATCTCAACTTACCCCACCCCCGGGTCGTACACCGCATGGTACTATAGGCAGTAGATGAGAGTACAACTTAACATTGCCAAATATATGCAGCAAGTTAATAAATCATACACACTTAACAATTCTGAGTAGAGTAACAGGAAGCCTAACGTAATAAGTGCAGTGTAAGAATTTTTAATTGTAGTAGTAGTAGTAGTAGTAGTAGTAGTAGTAGTAGTAGTAGTAGTAGTAGTAGTAGTAGTAGTAGTAGTAGTTGTTGTTGTAGTAGTAGTAGTAGTAGTAGTAGTAGTAGTAGTAGTAGTAGTAGTAGTAGTAGTAGTAGTAGTAGTAGTAGCAGTTGTAGTAGTAGTAGTAGTAGTAGTAGTAGTAGTAGTAGTAGTAGTAGTAGTAGTAGTAGTAGTAGTAGTAGTAGTAGTAGTAGTAGTAGTTGTTGTTGTAGCATCAGTAATTAACACTTACTTTTTGCCGTTACAGTGTTACTCTCAAAGCGGTTCTAAGGAGATCTCTAGTCTAGTTAACTGTGAACATACATTTTATAGTCGTTCAGGCTTTGAAAAGCCATTGAATTCTGAAGCAGGAAATCCGTTTCTATATTTATCTATTGGCGTGGTGGGGACGAAAATTTCATTTTGCCCGGTAGGATAAACAACCGGGATACGCTGGAATAAAGGCCTGAATTAAATTATATTTCTAAATGTTTTCTTCTTCTTCTTCTTCTTCTTCTTCTTCTTCTTCTTATTATTATTATTATTATTATTATTATTATTATTATTATTATTATTATTATTATTATTCTCCCCCGATGGTGTTTCCACCTTGTCGTGGTGGGGGAGCTTGAGTTTCTCAATGACCCTGAGAGCTATGCCGGCGGTAGCGTAGCTACCAGCAGGGCCTCCCAAGCCGGACAGGTCAAAGGGTAGAGAACAGACAAAGAGAAACACCCTGGTCCTCCAGGTTGGGGGTTGAAGCGTGGGGTTAACATCCCCACCTTTGTAAAAACCTTTCTTTGTTACGAAACAAATACATGAGCCTCGATATCGGACTGACTTATCTGGACAACGACCTTGGAACGTTAAAGGACTTTTGAGATTTGGAACATGGAATGTACGGACACTATATCGAGCTGGAGCGGCCGAAGAACTAACCCGGGAGCTGGTTGAATATCAAATGGATATCACAGCAATTCAAGAAATAAGGTGGCCAGGAGAGGGTACTTTAGAGCAAAATGGAATGATTATAATATATGGAGGAAACACCCAAAATAAACATGAATTAGGAACAGGATTTGTCATCAAAAAAGAGTTATGGGGGAACGTTTTAAACTTTAAAGCTTTTAATGACAGGATTAGTAAATTACGAATAAAAGGTAAATGGAAAAATATAGCGATGATTAATGTACATGCACCTACTGAAGAGAAAGAAGATGATATTAAAGAAGACTTTTATAATGATCTGGAAGATGTCATAGAAGAAACCCCCAAACAGGACATCCTGATTGTGCTGGGAGACTTCAATGCAAAAATAGGTAGAGAGCAAACTAATAAAAAAGTGGCCGGTATGGTAAGCCTACATACAACTTCAAATGATAATGGATGGAGAGTCATCAACCTGGCAGAAGCCAAAGGACTGCAGATTAGCAGTACCAGACTACAAAGAAAGGATATACACAAACAAACTTGGAAATCATGTGACAAGAGAACCTATAATCAAATAGATCACATTTTAATTAACAACAGAAATGCATCAAACATACAGCAAGTCAGAAGTTATAGAGGAGCTGAGTGCCACAGTGACCATTTCCTCGTTGGAGCAAAATTTAAAATAAAACTTAAGAGAGCTTTCTATACTAAATTACAAAGATTACACCCAACATATAACAGAGAAAAACTACAAGACATTACAGTCAAAGAGAAATTTACAGATGAAATAAAATGTAAACTTGAAACTTTGCAAAACCCTTTGGAGGAAAGCGTTGACCAAACTTGGTTGAACATCAAGAATACAATTCAATCTACCGCAGAAGAATGTCTCGGTGTGTTAACCACGCATAGAAAGAACAGATGGTTCAATCAAAAATGTGAAGAAGCAGTCACTAGGAAGAAGAATGCCAGACATGTATGGTTAAATGACATCAATAACATCCAAAAGGAAGAGCATTATAGAAATGAATGTAAAGAGGCTACAAAAATAGTCAGACAGCAGAAGCGAGAATATATGAGTAATATAATCAAAGATATGGAAACTAATCACCAGAAAAATGAATCCAGAAAATTTTTTAAAGTACTGAAGTCAATGAAACGAGGGCACCAACAAAACACATATGGTTTAAAAGACAAAAATGGGAATATGATAAATACCAATGAGGAAATGTGCAACACATGGAAAGAATATTTTATTGAATTACTAAATTGTGAAGCTCCAAGTAACATTTTCCCACAGGAAGAGGTTCTAACATGCGAACCACAAATTGAAGAACCTACATTTGAAGAAATCCTATATGTAATCACACGACTTAAAAACAATAAGGCAACTGGGACTGATGGAATTGCTGCTGAATTTATAAAGGCAGGTGGCCATGCATTACATCTAAAGCTATACGAACTAATAATAAAAATCTGGAGGACAGAAGAATTACCCCATGACTGGAAAGAGTCATTATTGATACCTATCTTTAAGAAAGGAGACAAGTTCCAATGTGGAAATTATAGAGGAATATCACTACTGTCCACAAGCTATAAGATACTATCCGCAGTATTACTAAATAGACTAAAACCATATTCAGAAGACATATTAGGTGACTACCAGGCGGGTTTTAGACAAAACAGATCAACAATAGATCAGATATTTATCTTACGACAAATAGCCGAGAAACATTGGGAATATAAAAGAGATCTCCATAACATTTTTGTGGATTTTAAAAAGGCTTATGATAGTGTCCATAGGAATAGTCTATGGAATGTTATGCAGGAATTTGGAATACCAAGGAAGTTAATTAACATGACCAAACTATGCATGGAAGATACTTATAATATAGTAACATATAAAGGCAGGAAATCAGACCCCTTCCAAATAACACCTGGCTTGAAACAGGGTGATGCACTATCGCCGCTACTCTTCAATCTGGCTCTAGAGAAAGTTGTAAGGAAGGTAAAGGAGGAATGTGATATTGGAGGAACATCCAAGCTGCTTGGTTATGCAGATGATATAGATATTATAGGGCAAAGTGAACAAAAGACATTAGAAATATTGACTCACTTAAAGGAAAAAGCCCAACAGATGGGGCTGGTTATCAACCAAGATAAGACAGAATATATGGTAATTTCAAGAGACGGAATGGCTAAAAACTCTGGCCACATACAAATAGATAATATGACCATTAAAAGAACGGAAACATACAAATACCTGGGTACAATCTTCAACTGCTCCAACATCATAAGGGAAGAAATACAAACTAGAATCAACTCTGGAAATAAGATATACTATGCACTACAACATCTACTAAAATCAAAGGCGCTATCTCGTAACACCAAAATCACAATATACAAAACACTGATCAGACCAGTTGTGCTGTATGGCTCTGAAACCTGGAGTACAACGAAAGGAGACGAAGCCTTGTTACAAACCTTTGAGAACAAAATTTTAAGACGCATCTTTGGACCCATTAGGGATACACAAAGTGGAGAGTGGAAAAGAAGAAGTAACAAAGACATTTATGATTTGTTTAAGTCCCCGCTAATCACTGGTATCATGAAGGCTAATAGACTACAATGGCTGGGGCATATAGAAAGAATGGAAGATAATAGGGAAACAAAACTCGCTTGCACTCAGGAAATAAATGACCGTAGACCCCGAGGTAGACCAAGAAGGCGGGGGAGAGATAATATACATACAGACCTACAAGCACTTGGAATCAACGACTGGCAAGAGAAGGTCCACCAGAGAGACGAATGGAGACAGATTGTATTTGCAGCAAAGAACCTCAATGGCTCGGAACGCTGAAGAAGAAGAAGAAGATTATTATTATTATTATTATTATTATTATTATTATTATTATTATTATTATTATTATTCTGCTTCTTCTTCTCGACCTTCTCCTCCTCATTCCTCTTCTACTGATGTTGCGGCTGTTGCTGTTGCTACACCCCCTCTCCTCTTCCACTTACTCTTTCTCTTCTTCATCCTCACTTTCTTCTACATTCGCCCTCTAATAACTACGTTTTTATCTCTTACAAGTTAGCTCGTCCATCTTACATTCTGACTGTCTTTTCATGGTTATATGCATAATTTGTGTTTTTGTTTTGTTTATTCCTCATTCCTACGTTTCACTTACAATTGTTACGGTATCAATGAATTTTTGTAAATCACTGTCACATCCGAGACATACCATATGTATGCAACGTATGGGGTGTTGAAGTTCTATATAGATTCCATTCTGTTGTGTGCATGTGAAATAGGGACAATGAGCAGACAAGAAAATGTGGTTTCTGGGGAAAATGTGTGTGAGTGTGTGGGGGGGGGGGGGGGGGGACCACGGACAGGCAGAAAAATGATAATGATACAGGCCAACAAAATGTGATGGGGCCCTCACATCACAGACGCTAAGCAGAAAACTGCTCTGGGACAATTAAAAATGTTAAGTCATCCTGGGCGCCGTTTTGTATATATCGTGGCGCCGTCTTATGCTGACTTCCACCTAAAATTTGGACAAGGCAACGCCTATTGATCCCACCGTGCCTCAACAATTTCTAAAAGGAATGCACAAGTCTGTCACATGATTTCCCTGTCACTTGTCATATTTTATGTGCCACATTGGCGATAGCAAAGACGCTGGAAGCTGTCCTTTATTTAAGACATTCTGGTGTACAAGTAGGGAAGAGCCCAAATTAAGATAGTTAACGCAATACAGCGTAGCCTAACTCGCATTGCTTTTTGGTGCACTGACCAAACAAAGGGGACAGTCACATGACTGTGATAAGGTTTGCCAGATTACACATTTGGTTTCTGCCAAAAAATGACAAGACAAAATTCAGCAAAAGTCAAACAATTGAAACGCATTTCCGTACATCTTAAAATGTATTTTCATACATATATCTCACGAAGTGTTCAACATCTATTCAGAAAATGTAATGATAAATGTCAAATATGAGAACATTGATAATTATGATCAATTCAGATCAATTCATAACTAGTGGAAATCCAATTCTAGAACGCAGATGTGCATATGCCACGATCCTCTTCCCAAACAGTGCTAAGGTTGTTTTGTTTTGTTTTTTCCATATCCTTTACAGAACATCACTGTCAACAGAAGCATTTTACTGCTGTTATTGATGTCTTGGCAAGTTTACGCTCAACAATTTCCCATTGCTTTCTGAACGACCGGCTCCCATACCAATTTGTTAAAAACAAGCGAGACGCGGTCTGCTGCCAAAACGCGCGCAGCTGTGTTTCGAAGGCGGGTAAGCGGGATTACGAACCGCGTCCATAGCTAAGGTATTAGAAGAGCTAATACTATCTGTGCCATTTCTGCATTGAATGTCGGCTACAATGATCCTCCAACATACTCTGTCTGAGTCTATATCTTGATGTTGTCCTCCCACTTACAACGTCTTCTTCCTATCGCATGCTTCCCTTCCATCTATTCCCTCCAGCACAACCTTTTACAGTGAACTTGAATAGTCTTTAACAACACTTTGACTACGTTCTGTAAACGCCAGGTCTTAGTCAGATATGACTGAGCTGCCGTATAACAGTAGGCTGTGCTACCTGCTTTCTATTAGCACCGAATGTAGGGCCAACGGCTTCGGGCGGATAAGCACAATTGAGAGGGTACAAGCCTTATCCTGGTGTGAGGAAATGACTAAATGGCATGGCATGGCCCTAAGCCTTGGTCGGCAACTGGTCTAGTTTCGAACCTCTGACCGGGGGCCAATTAATGCATAGCCAACGGCTTCGGGCGGATAAGCACAATTGAGAGGGTACAAGCCTTATCCTGGTGTGAGGAAATGACTAAATGGCATGGCATGGCCCTAAGCCTTGGTCGGCAACTGGTCTAGTTTCGAACCTCTGACCGGGGGCCAATTAATGCATAGCTCTGCTGTTCCGGCCGGCACTGTGGCGAATATGTTACGGACGCAATTCGTAATCCCACATGCCGCGTTCGAAACACAGCTACGGGCGGTTTGGAAGCAGACCCGCTTGAGTAGTTTCATGCAAGCATGAGTGCCGGTCGTTCAGAAAGCAATGGCAAACTACTGAACGTAAACTTGCCAAGAGATCAAATACAGTACAAAATGCTGCTGTTGACTGTGCAGGATATGCAATTTTTTTTTGCTGATCCGACAGCTTCTGCAGCTTGTCTTGTTCTAGATGTATTGGTGTTACCTTTCCTCTGGAGTAACTAGGCAGGCTAGACTAGAGATATGGATCATGCTCAATGGAAAACACACGGTCTCTACATTTCAGTTCAGGCTTTGCGATATGGAGAGTCACAATCGCTACAGCCATTGGTTGTGGTTATAAAACCTTTTTTTAAATCACAAACTGACAAACTATCATCTGTCACGACGGCAAGGTGCGAGTAGTAGTAGTAGTAGTAGTAGTAGTAGTAGTAGTAGTAGTAGTAGTAGTAGCAGCAGCAGCAGCAGCAGCAGCAGCAGCAGCAGTAGTAGTAGTAGTAGTAGTAGTAGTAGTAGTAGTAGTAGTAGTAGTAGTAGTAGTAGTAGTAGTTGTTGTAGTAGTAGTAGTAGTTGTTGTTGTTGTTGTTTAGTAGTAGTAGTAGTAGTAGTAGTAGTAGTAGTAGTAGTAGTAGTAGTAGTAGTAGTAGTAGTAGTAGTAGTAGTAGTAGTAGTAGTAGTAGTAGTAGTAGTGGCAGTAGTAGTAGTAGCAGTAGCAGAAGCAACAGCAGTAGTAGCAGCAGCAAAAGCAGCAGCAGCAGTAGTAGTAATAGTAGTAGTATTAGTAGTAGTAGTAGTAGTAGTAGTAGTAGTAGTAGTAGTAGTAGTAGTAGTAGTAGTAGTAGTAATAGTAGTAATAGTAGTTGTTGTTGTTGTTGTTTTAGTAGTAGTAGTAGTAGTAGTGATAGTAGTAGTAGTAGTAGTAGTAGTAGTAGTAGTAGTAGTAGTAGTAGTAGTAGTAGTAGTAGTAGTAGTAGTAGTAGTAGTAGTAGTAGAAGCAGCAGTAGTAGAAGCAGTAGTAATAGTAGTAGTAGTAGCAGCAGTAGCAGTAGTAGTAGTAGTAGTAGTAGTAGTAGTAGTAGTAGTAGTAGTAGTAGTAGTAGTAGTAGTAGTAGTAGTAGTAGTAGTGTAGTAGTAGTAGTAGCAGTAGTAGCAGTAGTAGCAATAGCAGCAGCAGCAGCAGTAGTAGTAGTAGTAGAAGTACCAGCAGCAGCAGCAGCAGCAGCAGTAGTAGTAGTAGTAGTAGTAGTAGTAGTAGTAGTAGTAGTAGTAGTAGTAGTAGTAGTAGTAGTAGTAGTAGTAGTAGCAGCAGCAGCAGCAGCAGCAGCAGTAATAGTAGTAGTAGTAGTAGTAGTAGTAGTAGTAGTAGTAGTAGTAGTAGTAGTAGTAGTAGTAGTAGTAGTAGTAGTAGTAGTAGTAGTAGTAGTAGTAGTAGTAGTAGTAGTAGTAGTAGTAGTAGTAGTAGTAGTATAAATGTCGAAAATAGGTCATGCTAAACATTCATTGATAAAATAGAACAATCTATTAACTCAACAAAATCTGGCTTGGACACTTAGATAATAAATACTAATCATTTTACTTTTAACGTAAGTTTATGCTGACAACAATATTAATAAATTAAGAGGAAATTGACTGCATGTAAATTCATTTATATAAACCCACTGATATAAATTCAATATCAAATCGCTGATATAAATTCACTGTTATAAATTCACTGATAGAAATTCACTGATGTTGGTGATAATGTACAATCAGTCATTATATTGAAGTTATATTGATGGTTGCTGCTCAGACTGTGGAATTCCTGAATTTGACAGAAATGTAACTTTGCATAGTTGTTATTTTACGAGAAAAACTTAAAAATACTGCTGGCAGCGAAAGAGGGTGATGAAAAATAATTAAGCTTGCATCGATCATCAACAAAGGTGTCAAATTAGAGTCACTATATCATCATCATCACCACTATTATCATCATCATCATCATCATCAAAATCCGAGTCAATTTTCGTGGGCCACAATTCTTCCTTTCTCTCGTTCTCCAATAGAATATATAAATTCGCATGTTGATATATTTCCAAGCCATGACGAAGGAATGTCAAGAATCTGTTCTCATTGTCTTCCTCTATCTGGTTTTCAATTAATTGATTGAGATGTTAAAATATATTCCAGTTTCTATTTTCTAGTAATTAAGCTAACAAGTGTTGAATAACTCTTTCTGGTTTTCACGATAAATTGTCCATCTTTTAGCCGTGTACATAACATTTAGGTTACAGAAATTAGAGTTAAGCTTGTGCATGTCCTCTGCAGGACGTTATGATAAATCTCAGCTATAGGTTGATCTATCAGGCAATTTTACGTGCAGTAGTTTTCCATTGCTTTCTGAACAACATGTCAACGTTTAATGCCATATGACTGGCGTGGAGAATGATCAGAAGTAGCGGAAGTTTAAGAACAAGCGCTCTTATCCATTCGGCTATATTGACCTCTGACATTAAAGTTTTAGGAAAAAGTTAGTTGCATATCCTTTACAGGACGTAGCAGTCAACCTCACCTCCTCATTTTTTGGCTGTTTGTGAGTTTTTGGCAAGAGTATGTTCAGTAGTTTGCCATTGCTTTCCGAACGACCGGAACTCATACCATTTTATAAAAACTAACGCAAGGCGGTCTGCTACCAAATCGCCCGTAGCTGTGTTTCGAACGCGATGTGCAGGATTACGAATGACATTAGAGTATGATACATAAATAGATTACATTTTGTCATGCTAGTTATATAAAGATAACAAAATTGGAAATTCACTGCAGCAAAGAGGAAATCATCTTTGGAGAGAAAAGAAACACATGGCAATGAACGATTTTAACAAAAATTATAGAAATGTACATTTCAAGCTATTGAAAAATACTAACATCAATATTAATTACAGAGTTGCAACTTCACAATGTGGATGATCAGTCACAGCCACCACTGTAGCCACCAAAATCACCACCACCGCCGCTGTCAAAGCCACCACTGAAGCCACCCACGTCCCCACCAGTATCAAAGCCACCACTGAAGCCACCAATGTCAACGCCACCACTGTCGAAGCCTCCCAATCCGCTGTCAACTACCCCACAGTGACTGCTGTCCCAACCACTGTCAACAACGCCATGGTGACTGCTGCTGTAGTCAGTGTCAGGCCCAGTATGAAGATGATGATGATGATGATTATCCAGTCCAACATCATGATGATGATGACTGCCTACTCCACTGTCATGCCCTGCATGAACATGGTGGTCCCATCCAGTGCCCCGCTGATGATTGTCTAGACCATGCCCAGCATGATGATGATTATGTGCTCCACTATCATGGCCAGTATGATGATGACCGTGCTGCCCCAACTCCATGTCCGCCATGATGGTCATGGTGACTGCAAGCATCACTGTTGTTTACACCTCCGACATTATCATTCGTTCCATCATCCCCTCCTCCAAGGTCACCATCACCGTTGCCGTTGTCCCCATCTGACTGACCTGCATCAAAGTCGAAGTCTGCATCGCCATCATCGGAACTGTGGCTATTCTTCGACTTGCGACGTTTTTTACCATCTGCCTTATCTTTCTTTTGTCTTTCTTTATCACCGGGCCGCTTCGCGTGGACAGCGTTGATTTGTCTGTTGTGCGGATGACTCTGAACACAGCCCATGATGGTAATTAAATGTCACGTCGTTAAATTTACTGCTTGTCTGTGACTTGCATGCTTTCTATGGGCTGATGCTTTTATGATTCTGTAATCAAAGAAACAATGAAATGATTGTATTAATGCGTCTATTATGTAATAACACAAGTTAATTTCTGATAAGATTAAACTGGTGAGGAACGAGCAAGGGGGAAGGCAAAGAGATAAATAAATGGATGGTTTGGCCACATTTTATAATAGGATAAGAACATACTTGGTTATCGTGTGGGATGACGAGCCATTACCGCCCACGCTTAACGGCATGGCACATTACATGTGTGTGTGTGTGGGAGGGGGAGGGGGGGGGGTCTCTCTGGTGTCATTTTCAGCCAATTTTCAAATGGACAAATCTATAATTCCCATCATGCATTGTGTTAGCCGATACGCTATTGCAACTTCCATACGATTTCAATGTGTGTGTGTGTGTGTGTGAGAGAGAGAGAGAGAGAGAGAGAGAGAGAGAGAGAGAGAGAGAGAGAGAAGAGAGAGAGAGAGAGGGAAGAGAGAGAGAGAGAGAGAGAGAGAGAGAGAGAGAGAGAGAGAGAGAGAGAGAGAGAGAGAGGGGGGGAGAGAAGACTACTTGAATAAAAACACTTACGAAAGGTATAGAACTATTTTGTAGTTTTCACAACTTTTCTATTAAATTTTCCCCTCAACTAAAATTGCTGTAGGAGACCATCGGTTCCAGCTATCTACTCTAATACGACATGAATAATTAGGGACGGTTGATGATTGTATTCCTTCCCTGTGGAAAAGAAACACTTTCATTGCGGGCATGATAGTAGTTCGGTCAGCGGTGAGTGCAAGACTTCGTTGCTGATTTTCTAACTTCATCGTGGAGAATATATGTGCTAATAAATAACCCATATCTGAAACAAGTTAAAGAATTCAAATATCTTGAAAGTATGATCACAGAAGATGACAGAATACACAGAGAAATCGAAATGAGATGTTAAAAAGAAACTGTACTTATATATCAACTGTCGCCCACACTGAAGCAGTCAAATAAACAAATTTAAGCAAAACGACACAATAAATAGCATTTTCACACACATCCTTTGCTGCCAATGTTAAACTTGGACATTGTCCAAATCACACGTACGCAACATTAACTCCTGTTAGATGAGATGCTTGAGGAGAGCTGCCAGCTTAACCATCAAAGACCGAGTAAGTAATGATATTATCAGTCAGACAGTGAGATCGACACCTTGTGCCACATTTATTGAAAGACAGAAGATCAAATGGTTTTGCTATCTGGTTAGAATGTAACACCTTCAACTATAAACACTGGTCTTACATCTAAAAACATATGCTTCGAGAGCAAGAGAACGCCCGAGAAGAAAATGAATTAACGACATCAAATACATTGTACAATCACACGGAATGACACTATCCAGTGCCACCCATAGGGCGATTGAGCGGCAATTATCACTCCCCATGACGCTTGACGGCAATAGTGGAAAATGATGATGATGAAGATGGTGACGGTGTTGATGATGATGATGATGATGATGATGATGGTGGTGGTGATGATGATGATGATGATGATGATGATGATGATGATGATGATGATGATGATGATGATGATGATGATGATGATGATGATGATGATGGATAATAACCAAATGTGTACCAAATAGATTATTCCTTGTCGCATTGCTGTTAATTTCGGTAGGTTAATACATATATCTTTCAGAAGCTGTCGGGTTCAGTTCTGGCATTGGGACGGGATTGTTTCCAGGAAGCAGTGGTACCTAATGGTCTCTTAGGATGTGAGATTGGACACATTGCCTTCGTGGCTAAGGGAGAAACAGAGGAGCCAGCTTCCTCCGAAGTCGGAGAGTATCTGCCTGCATGGCGAGGAACCACCAGTCTGCACACCAATAAGCCAGACATGGGACATCGGATACTCACGCAAACCTCAGTCCGGTATGGCATCACACTGATGTCGGACAACAGTATGTCACCATCCGCCATACAGGACCTCATGCTGGAGTTCACAGCCAGCGAACGCAAGCAAGCAAGCAAGAGGAGGCAGTGTGCTCAAGTTGTACACTGTTAAAGATCCCACTCTAGTTGGAAATCGCAAAGTATAGGCCGCAAGATCTCTGCCCAGGCAGGATTTTTAAGAAATATTCATGTGCAGATAGAGCCCATTATCTCGGATGGAATCTGTCTAGTGACTGCAAACCGAAGTCGGACACACTGACTTTTGAGATGCAATTCTAGGTATGACGCAGTTCCTCGAAAGAAGAGCAATGAAGAAACGCCAAATGATTACTGGTACAAATCTTGGTGGTATTTGTGTAGGACAGGGAGAGGTATAACTCCATTTCATCATCAAGTATGTCAAGCCTTTGGCTGGCCTTGAAGCTTCCTGAACATTCGAATTTCATAGCTGTCGTCTCTTTTGCCTCTCTATTTAAATCGATCAGATATACCAGTGCATGCATGTTTTATCGATCTCTTTCTTTATCTGGCCCTTTCTCTATTTCACAGCATGTTGTCAGGTACTCTCTTTGGTATTTCTTTATGTGTTAGAGTGCGGCAAAACTATTAAAGTATTCCCTTTATAATTATTTTAAGAAGCCTTATGCTCTGATATGCCGCTCCCCGCGGCGAAGGTCTTACGGACGAAATTTGTAAACCCTGCTTACCTGCTTTAGAAACATGGCTGCGACCGATTTGGCAGCAGGCGGCATTGCGTTGGGTTTTAACGAATTGGTTTGGGAGCCTGTCGTTCAGAAAGCAGTGGCGAACTACAAATTTGCCAAGACATCAACATCAGCAGTAAAATACTGGTGTAGACAGCGATGTCCTGTAAAAAAGGATATGCAACCCCCCCCCCCCCCCCCCCCCCCCCCCCCAAATGCTATGTTATATTTTCCAGAATTTGTTCACTTGCCAACTATTCAGTCCATCCGATCCATGCCATTTTAGCGAGCATTTAAAAAAAAACAAAAAACAAACACTTTACATGTGTTTCTGACGATAAAATCAGAGATGAAATCAGCGGTACATGTGAAATGGGACACTGACTATATTTCTTATCTTCTTCTATTTCTTCTTCATACACCTTTCCGGCCTTAACCGGATTATATTTTTCAGAAGCAGCAGTCAACGAGAGGTTGTTGATATCTCCATAGAGTTTGTCCTCGTGCAGCGAATGTAGGCCAGAGTAATTTTCTCAGTTTGCATTTGTTGGGAGAGGAGCGGCTAGCCTAATGGTTAGAACGCCGGATTCTCCATCTGGTGACCCGGGTTCGAATCCTCGGTAAGGTGTGGAGTTTTTTTTTTTTTTTTCTGTCGGGGGCAAAAAAAAAAACTCTAACCTGCACAATTCGCGGCGACTGCATTAACCAGGCGGCCTTAATTCCTCAGGCTCAATAACCCCCACCCCACCCCCACCCCACCCTGCCATACATTGCAAGGTACTATATTGGCAGTAAATGAGAGTTTGCATATGTTGGGAACGCTTGCAGATAAATTTAGAAGACTGTCGTGGTGTGGGGAAACCAGAAATAATAATAAACCGACAAAAAAGCAACCTTAAAATATCTCATCCTTACAATGCGATTCTCTTTCAAAATACTTTGTCAATTCAGCGCTAGGTGTTCAACGACCCGTGTCACTGCACTGTCGCTATTCAACATACGTCTTGAACCCATCGCACAGGAGTGCCTCTATTAATAACAAGCGCATATATCGATCTATGGTCGTAAGCCTTGGTTTCACACACACACACACACGCACACACACACACACGCACACACACCTGCGCGGGCTAACACAAGCACACGTGACGATAACCGGCGAAAGGGTAGTGACATAGAGGAGAACTTGGTTACAGCTGGCAAGATTTCGGGGGAAAGAATAAAAGGGAGTAAATACCTGGATGGCGTGGCCACGTGGCATGGTCGAGACAGGAACTCAGAGCTGATGCACGACTGGAGATCGTATGAGATGGCGAGACATGACCGCCCACGCTTATCAGCATGGCATATGATGATGATTATAGTGGATACTGTCTTTTCTTACTTTTACTTACATTAATGTGGAGGTCTCGGGGAGAGCGAAGAAGAGGAAGACGAAGAGAGCACATGTTCAACAGAGCTCTGGCATTTCGCATATAACGAATAAAGGCACAAGTTGTCCCATAGCGGATGTAGCCATTGGGTGTGAATTGTTAGGCCTTCACGTGTTCTAACATCGGGGGTGGGGGAGGAAAAAAGGAGGGGGTGTCTCCGTGGCGAAGGATTTACACCACCTGTCTTGCGCTCTGATGGATGTGGGTTCGATTCCTGGCTACGTCATTCGGTTCACCGAGACTCCTGTTGGTTGTCGCTGGAGCTACGGAGTTCGTGATTTGTGCGGCGCTTTTACCAGGCTGGGAAGAGACTGAGTCGTATGGTGTTATGATGCTGACACCTCGCCTTTAAACCCGGTTATAGTCTACAGACCACAAACCTCCTGCGTCATCGATTGAGCGGCACGTTTTCGAAACCGGTCATGTGATTGATAGAGACAATGCGTTTTGCGTGTTGTTTAATACACAAAATAGTCGCTTGTTAAAGATTGCAGAAGCCATCGTGATTAATCTGCATAGGCAAGTGTTGTGCAATCAGAAATACATGATAGTCAGTTTAGAATTACCGTGGTAGACAAATGAACATGTGTATATTTCAATTTGAAGGATTTATCTAGTTATTTTACTTTATGTTGTGTGATATCTGCAGTATGTACCTTACGAGATGCAGCGAAATATGTCAGGCAATAAATCGTGCAATCTATTGTTTGTGTCTTCGTTATTCAAATTCAATACGGGAAAACATTGTTTTGATTTTCTGAATTGTTTAACTGTTATTTTACCAGTTCCACAATTAATTTCATAAGTATGTTCTATCTTTAGTTTATTACACAACATCGATATCTCAGCTTGTTAAGTCCTACGTGGAGGTCTGAAGATTGTTACTTGCTCACTTCCGTGAAGTTAGTTTTTCTTCGTCATCATTCAATCGAAATGTTTGTCTTGGTCGAAATTGTTGTGTCTGTTTACAGCAAAGCTGCGATATTGGCGCCTTTCCGCCGACACAAACAACTTCTTTGGGCGTCTGTTGACTGGGTTAGCCTTCAGTAAAGTTGGTAAAGTGTATGTCTTTCTTTAAGCCATGAGTTCAAGATTGGTTCCTCATATCTACTATTACTATCAAGAGTTTAGTGTTGTCTTCCCATCTTACAACAATGAACGTAAACAATATATTATCCTGGTAAATTTAAACATAGACGTCACAATCAATAGGATGCGCGATTTATTATACTCGTGTAACAGACTGCATCGAAGTATGTCAGGCAATAAATGTTTCAATCTATTGTTTGTCGCTTCTCTTTTTGAACACAAAGCAACTGTCTCATCTCATCTCATCTCATCTCATCTCATCATGTTCCTCCTGTACCTTGAGGTGTCAAGGTGAAGTATAAACAGCGGGAGAGTGCCCGCTTATGGGCTTCATGTATCTTTATTCCTATGGACTGTTATTCCCTGCGTCCATCGTTTACGTGGTCGGTCTCTTCCTCTGTTTCCCTCTGGTCTGTACATTATTGCTTGTTGTGGTATACTGTTAGTTGGTAACCTACTTGCATGGCCAAGTAGGTTACCAACTAACAGTATACCACAACAAGCAATGATGTACAGACCAAACTAGAACACATAAGAAGAACGATCTGCAAATCTAACCATTAGAGAACTCCTGTTTGCGGACGACCAATCACCAAGCAACCGTACTGGGGTGCAATATCCTGAAACTAAACACTGCTTTTAATACAGGGGAGCCGCTGTAGTGTAGTGACTAGACGCTGGCCTCCCGACCTGGTGGTCGTGGTTTCTATCCGCATTCAGGAGGTTAAAAAGTTAGTTGCACATCCTTTACAGGACGTAGCAGTCAACCCCAGCATTTTTGGCTGTTCGTGATTCCTGGTCAAGTTTACGTTAAGTAGTTTGCCACTGCTTTCTGAAAGTCCGGCACCCATACCATTTCACAAAAATGACCAACGTAAGGCGGTCTGCTGCCAAATCACCCACAACCGTGTTTCGAACGCGGTTTGCGGGATTTCAAATTGTGTCCGTTACTCCTTTGCTACTGAGTCGGCTCCAGGAGGTTAGGAATCTTAAAAGATTACTTTAGCTTCCAAGTCAATCCAGTCCAACATTTATACTTGGAAGTGTCTTGAGAAGTAACAGGGCCAGCGTAGCATTGACCACATCGCCCCTGAGTGCGGATTGTTCTATACAAATATGGGCCTAGCACCGTGTGCCCAGTGTATCTTAAGGTGGAAATATGGTCCTTTATTTACTTTAACTGACATTAATATGGAGGTCTGAGTGCCAGCCAAGAAGACGAAGATTGCAAATGTTCATAATGTCTCTATGCATTTCGCATATAAAGGGTACAAGTAAAGGTTGTCCCATCTCAGATGCGTCTTTTGAGTGTAAATTGTTAGACCTTCACATATTCTAAGCCACGACATGTGAGGTAGGGTGGCCATTTCCCGTCCTCTTAGCCCTTCTTTCTCTGACAATTCCTAGTAAATTCTAACATTTGTCCGCTAAACAGCTACAGGGAATCCCATGGGAGATAACTGTCGTTGGAGAGTTAAGTGGTGAGCCATCAGATATTCCAGGCCGCCAAGTATGAAGTAGGATGGCCATTTCCCTTCCTCGTCGCATATCCTTCACAGACAATTACCACAAAAACCTTAAAATTGTACGTGCCGATTTTAAAGTTGGCCGACCCCATGCCCATAATAGTCGGGGGAGGGTGGGGGGGGGGGGAATCCTACCTCTGCTGGAGATATGAACCCGAACCACTGTTTTGGCAGGCAAATGCACTAACCATTATGCCACAGCAGTTCGCATATAGAATATATGATACATATCTTTACTAGTAATGAAATAAATACTGCACAGACTACCAAGAATCGCATTGTTTTGTAAGGGCGGGGTGTCTCAAAAGTTACAACTTCCGCCTCCTGTTTTTGGAGAGCTGGTTCGATTTGATTTTTACAAAATAAGGAAAGGGAGAAATTGTATACTACCATTGATCCTGGAGTAGTGGAACAGAGGGATAGTGTAGTAGTAGCCGTAGTAGTAGCCGTAGTAGTCGCCGTAGTAGTCGCCGTAGTAGTCGCCGTAGCCGTAGTAGTCGCCGTAGTAGTCGCCGTAGTAGTCGTCGTAGTAGTCGTCGTAGTAGTCGTCGTAGTAGTCGTCGTAGTAGTCGTCGTAGTAGTCGTCGTAGTAGTCGTAGTAGTCGTCGTAGTAGTCGTCGTAGTAGTCGTCGTAGTAGTCGTCGTAGTAGTCGTCGTAGTCGTCGTAGTAGTAGTAGTAGTAGTAGTAGTAGTAGTAGTAGTAGTAGTAGTAGTAGTAGTAGTAGTAGTAGTAGTAGTAGTAGTAGTAGTAGTAGTAGTAGTAGTAGTAGTAGTAGTAGTGTCACAAACAGCAGAAGCATTTGTGCAAGTAATAAATGATCACTTACTTTTTTGACCGTGTCTGTGTTACTCTCATAACGGTTGTTGGCGATCCCTGGTCCATTTAACTGTGAACATGCATTTTATAGTCGTCCAGGCCATCAGACATCGATATATTAAGCAAGGCTGAAGTATGAAATCCCTTTCTAAATTTATCGCCTGACGTAGTTAGGAAAAATATTCCTTTCACGCGGGTGAACTAAAACACGCATCATATGTATGCCCGAGTGCAGGTCTGATTGGAATGTAAATATGTCGACGTGTTTATACCATTCTATGTTTTAATGGCAAATGGTTCATGATCTCAAAAATACGATATGGGTGGAATATTGTAGTGGTAAAGGACGACAAATTAAAATATAATCGTTTTAAATAACTGATTCAGTGCTGAAGGATAGTATACCGCCAAATGTGATTTGTCATTTCGACAGAAAAGCAATATATCGCCATACTAGGGACATGGTGTTATTTGTTTTATGTCGCGGTATCTTCCGCAAGTTTAATGCCCATTGAAATGAAATTTACATAATAATACTTACTCAGCTAACTGATTCTGTACCGTATCTGGTCCTAACCTATATTTTTGTGTTTGGCACTGAATCAGTTAAAACACTGGGGAAGGGCGGCTTGCAATGAAGGGGTTTTAGATAGCAGAGTATTGTTTGATCCGATAGTTCACCGTTTATGAAACTGCATGCTACTGCTTTATGGAACACGTGAAAGTTGCACATATAATAATTGACCGCATTTGTATCACCCAGGCATCTATGCGCATGACCGCAGTCAGGACTCGCCGGTGCAGTTCTTAGGTTTTCCCTATCCTATTTTTAGTGTGTCCCACAGCAGAAATCAATGCTAGCGACTATCCAACAATGGCAACATTCATATCAGGTGAATGAAGCACATGACAGTGGCTCGGGTTGATTTATGCGTAGTCAGTTACGCAATACAAAGTATGACATAGCACAAACAACAGTGACAGCAATGACACATATGGAAAGGTTAGTTGACTTGAGCTGAGTTCAGTTGAGGCAAGGCGCGGATGAGTGGTCCCGATGTATGGTGTCCGCCTCGAGTGATGGAGTCCCGGGTTCTAGCCCCAGGGAGGGGGGTGGGGGTGGGGAGGGGGGGAGGCGGGATTTTTTTCACGTGGACTTCTAGTATCAAAGTTTCCCCTGGTCTCTGAGACGTGAGATCGGACGCCCGTGTGTATTGTTGCGCAAGTAAAATAAATCCCTTCGTTGGAAGTCGAAAAAGAGCAGCAATAACGGCGTTGCTCGGGCAAAATTTCGAGTTAACAATCTACCCAAAGTATTTCAGGAACCTCGCCGGTGCTATGGAGTTTGTGCACTGAGCTGAGATTCTCCGGACTCAGGCTTGAATTAGGAGTAGAACGGAGCACTTATGGGTTACACACATGTGTCGTGATGTTTATCCGTCGACTAAACTAAACTAAACTGAGTTGAGGGAAGAAACGACATGCCAGCACTCGCAATATTACATATATTACAATATATTACCCCATACGCGCTCCTCCTCAACTTCAACAATCAGCGAAGAGTCCCAATACAGATGATACCAGCTGCAGTCTGATTCTGTGTCCGCCTGACCCGTTCCCAGAGGACCGAGCGTCGACCAGATTCCCTGGTCACTCCCCGCCTCACCAATTTCTGCAGGGAAGGATGTGGCATAGCGGGTGCTGCAGTTAGAGCTTGACATGTTTAAACCTGTCACTGTCAAAACCTGTCATTTACTGCCAATATAGTACATTGCGGTGTATGGTAGGACGGTCTTGAGCCTGCGGAATTAGGGCCGCCTGGCTAGTGCAGTCGCCGCGAACTGTGCAGGTTAGAGTTTTCTTTTTGCCCCAGACAGAAAAAAAAAAAACTCTACACCTTACAGAGGATTCGAACCCGGGTCTCCCGAATGAGAATCCGGCATTCTAGCCACTCGACCAGCCGTTCCTCGACATGTTTAAAAAGAGGAGAAAACCATGACCCTCGAGTAGTTTCCTGCTAGAGGTCTGTGGTGTGATAGGTCAATCACATGTCCTAGGCCAGGATGTACGGAGGACCAGGTGGCCAAACTTTCTTCTCATTGAATGATTCGACATCAGAAGGCGTCGAAAGAAAGCCACCAAAACCTGCTCATGTGACTTTTCAATTTTTTTTGTTTTTTGCGATCGCTCGCTTTGAATTCTAGCGTGATGTGATGTGATGTTGTTTGTCCATCAAGAATGATGATGACCATTCATTTCATCCAGTGGGGTTGAAAGTATGGAGCCGTGAGTTCTAAGATGGCTGATAAGGCCTATTGTGGCTCGAAATGTTCTTTGACAATGTGGACAAAGAATGCTTGATGTTTCTGGAGGAGGATTTTCTGCAGTGGTTTTTCTGTTCTGTCTTTTCTTCATAGCTCTTGCAGTCCTGGTTGCCCCACAAGTGACTGCACCCTTGCGTAATGATTTACGCCACGAATTTCTGTCTCTGGCTGCAATCTCCCAGGTGTCATGATGAATTCCAAAAGCATTCAGTGAAATTTTCAGAGTGTCTTTAAAGCGTTTCCTCTGGCGCCTTGGGAGCGTCTACCACAACGCAACTCGCCGTAAAAAATTCGTTTGGGGAGCCTGTGATCTGGCATGCGAGTCAAGTGACCAGCCCAGCGAATCTGATTCTTCATTCATTAGTAGAGTGTGGATACTGGGCATGGACGCTCTTTCTAGGACTTCAGTGTCTGGGATCTTGTCTTGCCATTTAATCTTCAGTAACTTCCTAAGGCAGACTATGTGGAAGTTGTTTAATTTCCTAGCGTGTCGCTGATAAACAGTCCAGGTTTCACAAGCATAAAGCAGTGTGGATAATACAACTGCTTTGTAGACTTGTAGCTTTGTTTGCAGGCTTATTCCAGTTCTGTCCCATACATTCTTGTACAGTCTGCCAAAGGCCGCGCTGGCCTTGGAGATTCTTTGCATTCACTTCGTCATCAATTGTGGCAGCTTGTGACACAGTGCTGCCAAGATAGGTGAATTTGTCCACAACACTTAGACTATGACCATTCACTTTGATGTTCTAGCGTAGTCCATGCACGTGTTACTACTTTTAGAGCATTGGACTGATTTTTGCATTGTGGATTAGCTTTCCCTGTTACCAGTGTCCCTCGCCACCAGGCGAATCCAGTCAGACTTCTGAGTCATTTGTAATTTACGTCCCCAAGTCAAGGACGTGAAGTCAACATTTTCGTCCAACTGTCCAGTGTATGGATTCAACCCGCTAAGGGGTTTACGACTTTCTCCGTAATCCCGTATATCCACACGAGGAACGCAGTTGCGCGAGATTCGGTAGCGGATCGCGTCGCGTTGGTTACTTACGGGGTATGTGAGCCGGTCTCTCAGAAAGCAATGGCAAACTACTAAGCGTAATCTTGTCTAGTTCATCAACAGCAGCTGAAAAAATGCTGGTAGTGATTGCAACGTCCTGTAAGGGATATGCAACTTAAAAAAAAAACTTGGCATCAGTACACCGGGATTTTAAGAACTCCTATCCATTTGGAAGATGGAAATCACCAATTTTTTTTAAAAACTTCTACCTTGGCGATGGTGTTACGATGACGCAGTTCGTGATCCCGCATACCGACGTTTGAAACACAGCTGCGCTCGATTTAGCAGCAGACCGCTTTGCGTTGGTTTCTTACGAAATGGTATGAGTGACGGTCGTTCAGAAAGCAATTGCAAACTACTGAACGTAACTCGCTAAGAAGTCACAACAGCAAAACACGCTGGTGTTGACCGCAACGTCCTGTAATGGATATGCAACTAACTAAATAAAGAAAAGAGTGGTGAAGTGCTTTATATAACCCATACTGTTATATACATGTGAAACATGGACAATGAATTGACTCTCTGAGAAAAGTCTAATGGTAGGGGAAATGAAAAGAATACCATGGACGGACAGGAAAACCAATGAGCGAGTTCTTCAGTGTGCAAAAGAAGCCGTAAAATTAACACAGAAATATACAGTCGTAGACAGTGGAGATTTTTTGGGGACATTATGAGGAAAAATAAATGTGAAAACTTAGTGACAACTGACAAAATTGAGGGGAAAAGATGAGTGCTACAGGGACCCCCCAAGGAAAGCAAATAATAGTAACATTGCAACAGTGTAACTGTCGCTTGTCGTCCCTGGGGGGAAAGTGGAATCAACAAGCACACCTGTTAATTATCCTTTTCTAAGTTTTTCTCTGCTGGTGGACCTTTGTCTACACACCCCCCTTGTTATTTAAAGTCTTTTTATCATCTCTCTCTCTCTCTCTCTCTCTCTCTCTCTCTCTCTCTCTCTCTCTCTCTCTCTCTCTCTCTCTCTCTCTCTCTCTCTCTCTCTCTCTCTCTCTCCCTTCAACAGACAATACCCCTCTTCACGTTCCTTCAGCACATACCCCCACTAACACAGGCTTCGAACAAAATGATAAAACATTTATTGCAGAAAAGTGTCAGTTGTGTGTGCGATGTATGGGTGTGAATATATGTGATGTTATCTATCTTGAATGTGTGTCAGAATATAGTCTAGGATCAGCATCAGAGTTTGTCATCATGATACAGCCATTCGACGTCACCATTCACATAACAGGAAATAGCTCACCCAGGGTTGTGTCTTTCTGCCTGATGCTGATTTTCTTCCCACTCTGTTCTGGAAACTTTTAAATAATATAGTATCCACGGAGTTATTTTTGTTAGTTCTTGTCATTCACATCACATATATAAATCCGTTCCATGGGAAATTATTATAGTTCAGTTAATATCTGATCATCAATGTTTGCTTAACTTACTTATGGTCCTTTAGTTCTTCACACACGATATAACGGTCGGTAATATATTCATTGTATTGAAGAAGATAAACACCGATCCAACCATATATAGTCTATACACTGCAGTTTGTCACTCATGGAAAATGTTAATGAACGTCTTTTCCTTTCTGTATGGTTTATCGTAAATATTTATGTTCATCATTAGCTAGTGGTATTGAATACCTTCATTGAGCATCTCAGCGTAGAGTGATGCAGTTAGTGTTCATTTTAACTCCACACTTGTCTGACCGTCTTGTTAAACAGGTTTTACAACTTGAGATCCTTTATTACTTCACGAGAGTATGACCAATTTCCTCTGTTCAGATTTGTAACAACTTTCCATTTCAAGTGCGGGGAACCTATTGAGTACAACAACAGCCTGTGGGAGAAACTCAACTCCGACCTATGATATGTGAATGTAGGTAATAGGCTATATTCAGTAAGTAACCTCTATATATCATCCTAGAGCTATACTCTTGTATAAGACAGAGTAGTTCAGCACTCTACCCTATACAAGGTAAAAGAAAGAAACCCTAAAGAAAAACACATAAATCCTATTGTAGACTTATCCTTCCGAGGGCACTTACACATCACTCGCTTCAGCTTAAATCACTATTCAGCCTAATGCGGTCGACACTCTATACTACGGTGACACACAAGTTCACTATGCTAGAGTTCTAATCTACCTCCATCTATAATCACCTTATTTAATCTTTTTCAGGCCTAGAAGTAAATCATTTAATCCCATGAAGGAACATGGCTGGTTGTTTTTACTCTGTGATATATATTCTATTACGGCACTGAATTAAATCCACACTCCGCCGGTCTTAAGTGCAATCTTCAACTGATTTTAAAACGGTAATTTCAGTCCACAGATATTTGCTTGGACTACGTCACTTGTTTTGCTCTTAACCCATCAGCCTCTGTTCTTTTTCCTTGTCGTTTGATCCCCGTACAACCGTACTGACCACCTTCTTTGATAAAGACGATCTGCCGGTATATCGTTGTTTTTCCGTTGTTCAAAGGACTCGGTTCACAGTATTCTATTACAACGAGATCCAATTGTTTGATCCTGCTCCGAACTTACTTGAGATAAACGATCTTGCTGGACATCGGTGATTCTCCTTTGATCTCGTCTAGTTTTCCCGTGGTCACGCGTCCTACGGCTCCGTTACTTCAAATGCGAACTCTGGTCTTTTAACTTTTCCGGTCGACAATCTTCCGTTACCCACGGGACTTCGCTCCCGTCTTCAATAAGTACGGCTAGTGTTTAAAGTAACGATCGCTGTCCTTTGAAAATTACAGGAGCGTCAACTTCTCACCACAACTGTTTCTGCCGTTTCATCCATTAGGAGCGACGCCTGCCAGCCATTTCATGACAGTAACTACCCCCATTCCGTAGAAAAATTCAGCTGAAAAAGCCAACCACACATAAACAAGTCATATCGACGGCTTGACGTGATTTAGTTACGGGTCTGTGCCGGCATTAGGGGAATAATGGGCAAAAGAAGACAAGAAATAATGCACAGAGTGGACGTTAGATGATATCCTTTAATTTATCAAAACATGAATTGTGCGAGTACAGCCATTAATAGAATATTGAAGTGTCTACACCGTGAAAAAAATGCACGCTGTTAACCCTTTGTGTGTGTGTGTGTGCGCGCGCTGTGTGCGTGCGTGCGTGCGTGCGTGTGTGTGTGAAATTGTCTTTGAACAAATTACGACTACAAATCAACGCAGACAATTCCCCCCAACCTCTCTCTCTCTCTCTCTCTCTCTCTCTCTCTCTCTCTCTCTCTCTCTCTCTCTCTCTCTCTCTCTCTCTCTCTCTCTAGACAGTGGTTCTCAAGCATTTTTGGCCCATGCACCCCTTCACCATGTGTTCATAATGTCACCCCCCCTTTCGTATTTCCTCCCTATAAATTACCCAGCCCCTACACAGTACACGTAAAAATGGAAGCTAAATTTAATAACACATACTAGAACAAGTCTAGACGTCAACATAAATCGTGATTTGTGGGCGACTTACATTATAAAACGAATTTCACACGGCGAGAAGTACAGAACAGTAAATTATTGGGGGAAAACAATATCAAATAATTGGTTCTTGTATTACCGTGATCTTTAAATAATCTTGATCCCCCCCCCCCCCCGGAAACCCTAAAATTACCCGGGGATGAGGGGGAGGGGAGATTCCCCACCGGTTGAGAACCACTACTCTAGAAAACCCTTTTCAACTATCTTGATGTTGCCAGTCAAAGGCTGGGAAATACTGATTTACAATCTAGCGAGTGGGATGACCGACCCTTACCAGGAGAATCCAGACGTGTCGTTTCGTGTAACGACCTCCAGATATATAGTATCAGCTGTGAGGAGTGTGGACACTACTTTCTGAACTTAGCAGTCAGCGTAAGGTCACCATATAGTGGATACCATCCCACTGTGGAGTACCCGGAAACGACAGAGCTGATCGACTGGCTAAGGAAGGAGCAAAAGAAGAACAACCTGATGTGCCCATTACATACCACCAAAAGAAAAGAATGATCAAATCAGTCAGAAGGCCACCAAACCTTACTCAAGACGACTACCACGTTATGGACAGACCAGAACAGGTAATTCTTCTGCGCCTCAGAACAGGACACAATAGATTACGCAACTATATGTATACAAAATTCAAGATTGGTGACTCAGCCATGTGCACATGTGGTTTAACGTCGCAGACAGCAGAGCACATACTCCAGGATTGCCCAAACTACAACATGTAATGATATCAGATACTGTAACTTGTATGGTGTCATATTAGTGTTGATATTCTTTATCCAAACATGGGCATTGCAGCAGTAATTTGTCCCATGCCATATGTTTAGGTATTCAAATGCAGAAGATGGAGATGTAAATGCACTATAGTGGTCTGCAGTGATTAGAGATATAAGTTCATGTGTGTCCTCTGCTTTTCATAGTTAAATATGTTTACAGCTAGACATGATAGGTCTAACCCTTCATCTCTGGTATATGTGGGATCTGCATGTGATAGTCTTATTGAATTTGAGGCATTATGTAAGTGAATGCTGTGCTGCATGGGAAAGTGGAGCAGGCTGTGATTATTGCCTATAAGTTGTTCAATCCTAGCAATATCAAGTGTAATCTCATGATAGCGGTGGTTCAACTGGAGAAGACAGTAAAGTGCATAATATGATGATGCAGAGCCGATTGTTGCATTCAATTAAAGATGTTACTTTCTGTTGTTACAGAAATGGCTGACTATTGTCAGCATTCCTGGACTCATGTTAGGGTAGTAAGGCAGTGTTGTTAGTATCTAGTAATGTCACAACCCATATGTATGTTGGTGTTATGTTTTTGTGTTTTATTATTACTTGTGTCAAAGTTCTTTATTGTGTCATTCCACCCAGCTATTGTTTCGAACACCTGTTGTCTTAAGTTCTGCTGATTGGTTAGGGGTTACCCACTGTTGTTGTTTGATATATACAGTTATCTGTTGTATCTGTTATTGGACTTCAATGTGTTATCCAACATGTTCAGTTAGAAGTAATAAATAAAGAGCTTGTTTATTTGTCATTGATTTGTTTGTTTAGTCTCTTTTAGTTTTTACAACTACTATTTCTACCACAACCTAACACCTTAATTCACTGTCTGGGTTTCAACATGACAGTTCCTGACTGAATATCAGTAATAGTTAAGACCCCTGTCCAAGATTCTTGAATTTTCTTATCTAATTACTATACCTTTTTTGTTAGTTGGGGGTAGTGTGAGGTTCTCTCTCATTGTTTTTTACTCGTTTTCTTCTTTGGCCCTGACGAAGTCATATTTACTCTCTACCTCTTAGCACCGTAGCAAAGTCTTTTCCTTGTCTTTTGCCCTCGGTTACATTAATACCACATGTGTTTCTTTTCCCAGCGGTGCTGTTTTTATGAAACACTTATTTAACTTTATTTTCACAAATGTAGTATACTACTGTAGGCAAGAGATGTGGTATTACATATATTCGCTAGACCTGGAGACATGTTTGTAATCGTCTCATTAAAAATGTACCGGATATTTATAATCAGGCCCCCCACCCTGTAGCTCTCCACTTCAACAGTCAAGACCATTTTGAATGAGATGATCTTTCAACACGAGGCATCGCCAGTGCATTCTACATCCACGGGTCCTACTCACATGAGGACAAATCATTAGCACTGTTATGGACTGAGCCAGCTGCCTCTCATATCCTAAACCCCTCATCTCGTACTTTTTATGTTTCTGGCTTTCTGTGTGTGTGTGTGTGTGTGTGTGTGTGTGTGTGTGTGTGTGTGTGTGTGTGTGTGTGTGTGTGTGCGTGCGTGCGTGCGTGCGTGCGCGCGTGCGTGCGTGTGTGTGTGTGTTTGTTTTTTAAATTTAGTTTCTGCTTCTCTTTATGACTTCTTCTTGCAGAGTCTGTGAAGATCGCGCAGTGTTATGAGATCATGGACAGGGCAAGGAACAGTTTGTTTCCAGTTAGAAGCTTTTGGTAAATTTTTCGATGTGACAACATATCACTTTTCAAAATTAGCAACCCATTGATGCACTTGGAGAGACCAGTATTACTCATACATTTTAATATATCAACATAGGTCTGTTAGTCAACATAGGTCTGTTTATACTGAGTGGTTTAAAAAAACGTGATGACAAATTTATAGAATGGCGCAAACTACACCAGTACTGTGTCTCCAACACGTGGAAGTGAAATTTCAAATACTTAAAGCATCATCATTGACCTAAATGTCACATTGTCATCTGATGAGAAATAAGGGAACATTTCACTACATGTGAAACACATCTGAAGCATTCTAATGCTTCGGTTCGATAGTAATATATATTATCAAGTGTCAAATCGAGAACCATATGCCCAAAATAGGACATAAAGGAACATAAACAAAGATAACACACTCCATTTTTAATCTCACAGAATCGAAAAGATTGGCTGCCATATGTTTATGACAAGAAATACCCAAAATTAAATACATAAGAAATGTGAGGCTAAAGAGAACTGGCTCAAATAGTCATTCAAGAAACGGAAAACACGAACAGCCTGGTTATAACATGAAAATACCAGATGACTGGGGTGGGGGATGGAGAATTGTGATTATATATGCTTGCTCCAGCTGGGGCGCATGAAGAAGATATATTCCTGTGAGAACATGATGCACAATGTTGACTTGTCTTAAGGCTGAAAAGTAAAGGAATTGACCGAAGGGCCGTTTGCACGAGGCTCTAGGCTACCAGTTGTTTTTGAGAGCCAATATATACAAGGATAACTGGCCTGTGGCAGCCTAACGTCCACTGCATCTGCGTCTGTCTCCAGTCGTCTTGCCATGCTCACCACTGGAACCAGATGGACGGGGACGAGGGAGTGAGGTTGAAGGGGTTCCGCAACCACTTCCTCACTATAATCCAATCTAAAGTGCAAGTCATTCGTTCTTCATCAAAAGATGCAATGTTCGAATGGTCCTCGTCATTCATGATGGATGAACATCGCAGTACTCTGTCTGTGAGAACCAAGGCCAGCTACATCTGATTTACAGTCGAATGACATTCTAACATTAAGGGCAACGCCGTGAGAGACACGTTTACTTAGTATTGTATGTACACTTGGATTTTTAGATACAACAAATTCGTCAGGCCGACCCTTGTTCAGAAAAAACATTTACATTGTTCATTAAAGCGACGATAAAAATAAGTAAGCTGTGAAGCATTGTTCATACTTCAATGTCGTGCAGTTCTGTGTACCTGTGTGCAAGTGTAAAGCTTCGACACAGCTGTCAGTACCCCATTCACATGCATATATCCGTAACACACACCTACTGGCTGGGTGAACTAGCCCTGACACACATATCATCTAAGCATTTTCAAAGTTTTCAACTCAATAAAGAGATACAGAATTTACATTCACGCCATAATACAATCACTGCTCTACATAAACAAGTGTCATTGTGTTTGTGTGCTTGAGTTCACCGATAAGATGCAAGCTTGTATCCTTCCTTCCCTTTGTTGCTGACCTTTCCTTCCTGTCATTGCCTAAACGTGTAACTTGTTTTGTAACCTTTTAATTCTCTGCAATAAATGTGAATTGTACACAACGACCACCATTATGCTATTTCCCGTCTCTTTCTCAACAGTGTTTGATAGAGCGGAAGGGGTTGTTGTTTTTTAAAGTCATCATAGCGTGTATAAGAACTGCATTGTTTAAGCATCCTGTTTCACCTTGTATGTTTCACGTCAATGCCTCGCAGTTGTCAGATGTTATCTAAACGGCCCGTGAAGAAGTTATGTTGTGACTGTCACTATAACTGTTTTCCCCCACGTTCTACGATCTTCGAGGTCTGTGTGAGATTAAGTTCCCCCAACCGAGGTCTGGAATCACAGATTTCATTCATAAAAACAAAACACTCTACCTCAGTATAAAATAACGCTAAGAGTGAACAAGCGCGCGTGCGTGAGTGAGTGCATGCCTGCGTGCCAGCGTGTGTATGTGTGTGGAGGGTGTGGGTGTGTGTATGTATGTAGGTCTCAATGCGTCTATTTAATTTGTCATATGTAAACGGGGGGAGGGGGGGGGGGGGCTGGGAAACAAGCCCCGTAGCAGACTCTTGCTGTGAGTAAGTGATGTGCTAGGGCAGTGGTTCTCAACCTTTTTTGGCCCATGCTCCCCTTTACCATATGTTCAGAACGTCATCCCCCCCCCCCCTTTCGAATTTCCTCCCTATAAATCCCCCCCCCCCACCGCCAACCTTACACAGTATACATAAAAATGGAAGCTAAATTATTAACACATACTCGAAAAAGTCTATACATCTACATAAAACGTGATTTGCGGGTCTACTTACGTTATAAACCGAATTTCATTAGGGAGAGAAGTACAGAAGTAAAATTTAGGGGGAAAAACAATATAAAGTAACTGGTTCTTGTATTAATGCGATCTTGAAATAATCTCAATCCCCCCCCCCTCCTCCCCGAAAGGGGGAATTCCCCACCGGTTGAGAACCACTGTGCTAAGGTAATCATATATGTATAGGATTGAGTGCATAGAGGTGGTGGCCACGGATATCTTTCCCTCCCCATGTGAGCGATGTGAGCTGGCATTGAACCCTTCGCTATCTGAGCTCATGCCAATGTCAACGTAACATCCCAACCGTTACATCAACGCGCTCGCTATGTCAAAGGAGATCATGATACAAAATGAAAACATTACCACAGATATTTTTTTTTTACATTAAATACTTAATTACATCTGGAATTGAGTATTGAAATATGGTGAAATCAGATATATAGGCAGTATACAACTTTCTCAGCATGTCTCGAGGCAACAAAGAATAATACCGTGAAAGAAGCGAATTCGCTTTGTAATTCCCATCAGGCGATCCACGTCGGCTGGGTATTTTCACTTTCTCTGCTAGAGAGTTCTTCATGAGAATATACTTGGCGTCGGTATTTATCGACTCCAGTTTGCCTATAAAATCATACGAGATCATACAGGGATGACACAATTCCGTGAACTTCTCCCAGTGCTTATTCATCGGAATACTCCGTTTTGCATCGATCAGATACATGACAAACTCATCAAATTTGATATCAGCTTTGCTATTCACAGATGGTGAATACTGGCGATATCTTTTAATGATTTTTCGGCCAACACGTTTCTGAAAATAACGTGATGCATTTGTCTGCCTTTCAAACTTATTTCTAAATGCAGACAGCAATCTTCCAAATGGTTCCCTAACAAAGACAAATTTATAGTAGTTTTGAATCCTGTAGACAATCTGGTCGTGAGGCAGATCGCTGAGGTCGGTTATATACTCTCCGTATTTGTGATCGGCGTCGTTGGCTAGGGGTCTCCATCATGTTTGACATGTTGACCTTGTCGGACTGAGCTATAAATTATACGCCGTAATTTTTTTGAGGCAACCTGTCCAACTTGACAATACAGAAGCTGTTGAGAAAATAACAATTTATTTATTTAGTGAGTAGGCCTAACTTATAAATTTCTATTGTTGAGAAAAATAACTTTGTATTTATTTAATGTATAGCCTTTGAACCGGTCTGCCTGGCCTAGGGGTTAATGTCTTTCTCCGTAATCCCGTATATTCTCGTGAGTAACGTAACTTGCGCGAGAATCAGTAGCGGTTCTAGCTTGTGTTATTAACTTACGAGGTATGTGAGCCGGCCGCTCAGAAAGCAATGGCAAACTACTGAGCGTAATCTTGCCTAGTACATAAACAGCAGCTGAAAAATGCTGATGTTGACTGCAACGTCCTATAAGAGATATGCAACAACAACAACAAAAATAGCCTTTGAATACTCTTATTAAAAATGGGAGGGAGAGAGAGAGAGAGAGAGAGAGAGAGAGAGAGAGAGAGAGAGAGAGAGAGAGAGAGAGAGAGAGAGAGAGAGAGAGAGAGAGAGAGAGAGAATTCCTGTTATTGAACATGTAAACTGTAAATACTCACATCCTAACAGTATACGTGTGCGAGATTGTCTTATTTGTTTGATTGTGTAGACTGCCATACATAATTTCACAAATTGAATGATGTCTGGATCATATTCCGACTCCACCCTTTCCAGCATTGTATATTTCTGTGTAAAGCATTTAACACATCGGGACCAACCAAACATGTTTAGTCTTCAGAACATCAAGAGCCGAGATCTGTGGAGAAATATGAACGCCTACGCCAGCTGGCAGGGCAGCACGATTGACGATAATTTTGATGTCTATAGAGTTAGAAAACTGGCTGGGTAGGAAATCTGCCCATGTCCATAGGTTGTGGGAGCAGATAGGCAATAGATCAGGCTAACGATGACACCATTTTGGCGTGTTTAGATGGTCACATGTCAGCGAGCCTATGTTGTTATTTAGAGACTGTTTTGTTTAATTCCCGTTTGCCTAAAATATCCACGCTTATATTGTCTAGGTGGGTTCTCTGATCTCTACTTCTTTTCTTTCCTTCGTTAGATGTGTACATAGTTAAATGCGAATTTATGTATCATGCTGTATCGGGACAGCCGGCTTCTTGGACTAGAGGTTAGTGACTTTTCTCCGTAATCTCGTATACTCTCGTAAGTAACGTGACGACGGTGAGAATCAGCAGTGGTTCGAATCGCGTTGGTAACTTACGGGGTATGTGAGCCGGCCGCTCAGAAAGCAATGGCAAACTACTGAGCGTAATCTTGCCAAGAAATCAACAATCAACGGAAAGATGCTGATGTTGACAGCGATGTCCTGTAAAGGAAATGCAAACATTTTTTTTTTTATCTTGACAAGTAGTCAGACGGCAGCAGCATTTATGACCACTGATCATAAACATTCCTGTCTGTCTCTAATAAAATATTACAGCATGAATCCCGATGTATCAAGACCCAACGTATGCAATTTATTGTTAGTTATTGCAAGATAAATAGACATAATCTTTTATTCAGCCAGTTAATCCTATGCATTTCATGGAAACTATAAATCTGTAGTACGAGCTTCTCAAGAATATCAACTTTTGTCTACATCGACATTGTACGCGCCATCTTATTCTCTCTTACCTCAAGTTTTTCTTCTCCACATCTCGTGCCTCAATATTCTCTTCCAAAAATTTAAATGTTCTATCATCAATGTCAAACCACAAATAGAGAAAGCAGCGACCAGTTTGACAATCATTCTGTCCTACATTTTCATATGACACAATATGTTTAAACAAAGCACAAACTAATAACAGACTATCCTTATGTAATATACTTCCATAGCATTGCAACTATTCACAAACTAATCACAGATTATCCTTTTTAAAGATACGTATGTAACCTCTATCTCATCACAAACTAATCTACTAGTCTACACACACATACACAGGCTTGGGCATATAGCAGGCCCGCCATGGCTAACTCTAGGTCAGTAGTTCCCAAGCTTTTCAAGCAGAGGGTCATATCTACTATTTTCGGTAGTTAAGCGGGCCACAACATTATAAAATTATTAAAGTCGTGCAATATCATTCTTACCTTTCTTACCTTTCGTCAACAAAATTCTAAAACTTTAAAGGCAGTCAGTGTCAGTCATACACTGCGGTCATTTTTTGGTTTAAAATCAAAAGTTCATTTAACAATACATTTTAAATCAGTTTCGAAAATCGCTATTATTGTAATTAATTTACAATTGTAACTGTTCTTCATAACCAGTTACTTAAGTTCAGATGCCAGTTTATCAATGTCTGGGCACAAATCTGTCGTGCCTAAAGACATAAGCGCAGCTAGGTTACTGTCGGTGAGTCTGGAACGTTGCTTGTTTTTTTATAACGATCATTGTGGAAAATGACTGCTCGCATCTGTATGTCGAACCAAAACGACAAATGTATCTCTGGGCGAATGAACGCAAGTGTTCAAATTGTTCGACAGGCAATAGTCGCCAGAATGAAATCATATGATCAGCTGAAGGTGAAGCAGGCAGCTCCAGAAATTTACATCTCAGTTCAGCATTGCATTTCAAATCAATTACTTCGTGCTGAAGGTTTTGCTGTAATTGACAGAGCTTGGCATCAGGAAATACGAACGGATTTATGAAGAGGGTAACATTATCCTCCTCTATTGTGAACTCTTGAAATCTCGACTGAAAGATATCCAGAAGACTTTCAACTGTTACTTTGCACTGTAACAAGTCACATTTCTTTTCCACCACAAGCGTCTTCAGAGTTGGAAACGCCTCTAAAGTCCCTTCAGTCAGCTGTCCGATAAACAGTCGTAGTCTCATATTAAATGAAGAAATGCCATCGCACAAATTTGTGAATAGTTTGTTTTTTCCCTGGATCCTCGCATTTAAAGAGTTTAAATGAAACGTGATGTCCACCAAAAATGCCAGGTCATTAAGCCAGTAATCGTTCAGCGGACATTCCCGTTCTGTAGGCAATTTATTTATTTCAGATAGAAACAGATAGGCACTATTTTTCAGTGCCCAGAAACGTGACAGAACTTTCGATTTCGATAGCCATCTGACATCACAGTGTAACAGTAGCTCATGGCATTCCTCGGTCAGGACTGATAGAAACTGTCTGAACTGACGTCTTTTCAGCGCCTTACCTCGTGTGCCACTTTCTGACAGCTGGCGGGCCACAAGTGGCCCGCGGGCCGTGGTTTGGGAACCTCTGGTCTACATCTAATCACTCTAGTCAATTGAAGCTTTTCATTATGTCCTTGTAGGACTGGCTCGTTGATTTTTCTGTCTGTCCATGGTATTCTTTGCATTTTCCGCAGAAACCACATTTTCACTACCATTAGATGTTTTTCAGCATGTCTACTCATTCATTGTCCAGGTTCCAAAAGTGCAGATTGTATGTATCACTTCAACACACATTGATGTGATAAACGCTCTCTGGGATAAGAAAGCGAATGCAAATGAACAGAAAGTGTATCCATAACTGGAGAGATTTTTCACAAAGAATAGAGTGGAGATTTTTAATCAGATCGCTATAGGATGTTAAATCTTGATGGCCGTCAGGGCATATGTGGAAATGTCCCGAATAATGATGATATCGACCCCCCCCCCCCCCCCCTCCCGAAAAAAGTATTGGCATGTAGTATAGAATAAGTAACGTGTAGAAGGTCAGCATGGCCGTATGGATAGGAACGCGTGTTCTTAAACATCCGGTGTGCTGATGCCGAGGTAAGGGGTTCAACCCCTACACCGGAAAGCTGGACTAAAATGTTGACATCTCTTTCTTGACTTTGGGACGTAAATTACATGTACTCCCTGAATTCAGAGTGAGTTCGCCCAATGGCGATGGACACTGTTAATTTTTTTTTTTTTTTTTGCATATCTTTTACAGGACATCGCTGTCAACAGCAGCATCTGTCAGCTGTCTGTTGATTTCATGGCAAGATTACGCTCAGTAGTTTGCCATTGCTTTCTGAGCGGCCGGCTCAGTATCCCGCAAGTCACCAGCGGAGGTAGAACCGCTCCCAGTTCTCTCCCGCTACGAGATAAACGGGATTACGGAGAAAGTGTTGTAACCCCTCAGCCAGAGAGACCGGCACACTGTTAATAGGGAAAGCTAATTCACACGCAAAATTCAGTCTAGCACTATCAGTAGGTGTGTGCTGGACTACGATTGAGTTCCAAACGAGCGAGTGAAAAAAAACACACACAAACAAGTAACGTATATTCATTGTTATAATCTACACTACCTTATGCATAGGAATAACGTGAACATTTGCAGAATGTCATCTGAATATTGCATTAAAGGGACACGCCTATATATATATATATATATATATATATATATATATATATATATATATATATATATATATATATATATATATATATATATATACACACACACTAGCAGACCCGGCCCGGCTTCGCCCAGTCCCTGGTGGGGAGCATCTCATATAAGCTCCCGTTCCCGTTACCGACTGTCTGTCTGTCTGTCTGTCTGTCTGTCTGTCTGACCCTGCCCGGCATCGCCTGGCTCCTGGTGTGGAGCATCTCATTTAATTCATATAAGTAGTCATATAAGCTCCCGTTCCCGTTACCGACTGTCTGTCTGTCTGTCTGTCTGTCTGTCTGTCTGTCTGTCTGTCTGTCTGTCTGTCTGTCTGTCTGTCTGACCCTGCCCGGCATCGCCTGGCTCCTGGTGTGGAGCATCTCATTTAATTCATATAAGTAGTCATATAAGCTCCCGTTCCCGTTCCCGACTATCTATCTGTCTGTCTATCTGTCTGTCCCTCCCTCTCTGTCTGTCTGTCTGTCTGTCTGTCTGTCTGTCTAATCATTTATTGGTTGCGGTTAGAACAACCTTAGATAAACGGACAAAAAGCATTAGAAAGAGCACTTGAAAGATCTTTACATATTCCCCCAACAATTAACTTGGGTAAATGGAGCGGCGGCAGCAGCAGCAGAAGAAGAAGAAAAAGGAGGAGTAGGAGGAAGGAGGAGGAAGAGGGTGGAGGAGGGAGGAGGAGGAGGGAGGAAGAGATAGGCAGAGAGAGTAGGAGGAGGGAGGAGGAGGAGTAGGGAGGAATAGGAGGGAGGAGGAGGGATTAGGAGGAAGAGGGGGGAAAGAGGAGAAGGAGGAGGAGGGAGGAGGAGGAAGGAGGAGGAGGGAGGAGGAGGAGGAGAGAGGAGGAGGTAGGAGGAGGAGAAGGAGGATGGAGGAGGAGAGGGAGGAGGAGGGAGGAGGAGGGAGGAGGAAGAGGGAAGGAGGAGGAGGGAGGAGGAGAACGCAGGAGGAGGAGGAGGGAGGAGGAGGAGGAGGGAGAGGGAGGGAGGAGGGAGGATGAGGAGAGTAGGAGGAGGAGGAGGGAGGAGGAGGAGGGAGGAAGAGGTAGAAGGAGGAGGAAGAAGGAGGAGGGAGGAGAAGGAGGGGGAGGAGGAGGAGGAGGGAGGAGGAGGAGGGAGGAGGAGGAAGAGGGAGGTGGAGGGAGGAGGGAGGAGATAGAGGGAGGGGGAGGAAAAAGGGAGGAGAGAGGAGGAGGGAGGAGGTAGGAGGAGGAGGAAAAGGAAGGAGGAGGGAGGAGGAGGAAGAGGGAGGAGGAAGAGGGAGGAGGAGGATAGAAGAGGAAGAGGAGGGAGAGGGGAGGGCAAGAGGAAGAGGGTAGGAGGAGGAGGGGAGAGGAGGAGGAGGAGAGATGTGGAGGAAGGAGGAGGGAGGAGGAGGGATTAGGTAGAGGGAGGAGAAGGAGGGAGGAAAAGGGTTGAGGGAGGAGGAGAGAGGAGGAGGGAGGAGGAGGAAGGAGGAGGAAGGGGAGGAGGAGGAAGAGGGAGGAAGAGGATGGAGGAGGAAGAGGAGGGAGAGGGAGGAGGGGGAAGGGAAGAGGAAGACGGTAGGAATTGGAGGAGGGAGAGGAGGAGGAGGGAGAAGGAGGGGGTAGGAGAAGGGAGGGAGGAGGATGAGGGAGGAGGCGGAGGGAGAAGGAGGAAGGAGAAGGAGGGAGAGGGAGGAGGGAGGAGGGAGAGAATGAAGTGGGTACACAGGAAAGGGAGATGGAGGAGGAGGGAGGAGGAGGGTAGAGGGAGGAGGAGGAGGTAGAGGGAGGAGGAGGAGGAAGGAAAGGGAGGAGGAAGAGGAGAAGGGAGGAGGAGGAGGGTGGAGGGAGGAGGAGGAGGTAGTGGGAGGAGGAGAAGGGAGTAGGATGGAGGAGGAAGAGGGAGAAGGAGGGAGGAGGAGGAGGGAGGAGGATGAGGGAGAAGGAGGCAGGAGGAGGAGGAGGGAGAGGGAGGAGGAGGGAGGAGGAGGAGGGAGGAGGCGGAGGGAGAAGGAGGAAGGAGTAGGAGGGAGGAGGATGGAGGAGGAAGGGAGAGGAAGAGGGAGAAGGAGGAGGGAGAGGGAGGAGGAGGAGGGGAGGAGGTAGAGGGAGGAGGAGGGAGGAGGAGAAGAGAGGAGGAGGGAGTTCGCCATTCCGAATTCATACTCGTCTAGGTTCTGTGATTTCGGTCCTTCCATTGATTGTTCTTCCCTTCTACACGACTGTAGATAACTTCCTTACACATAAAAAGATGAATTGTTATTGATATTGCCGTGGCATGGAGGCATATATATCAGCAGCAGAGTTGATCCAGAAAACCAAAGACTGAGATCTATGGAGAACCATGAACGCCTACGCCAGCCGGCACGGCACTTGATGATGATGATGATTGCCGTGTGACGATTCTGTGTAGTCACGTCATTTTCTTCGCTTGTCCTAGCGTTTTGGTTCGGGGATTCTTTCATCATCATCATCATATATTTACGTACGTATTTAGGGAGGGGGAGGAGGGAGGAGGAGGAAGAAGAAACAAAAATATGACAGTTGGCAGCGCTGGAATGAGAGGAAGGCGTGTAGAAAATTTCATCTCAATCGGATGGGCCGTTCGCGAAAGCATAAAGACATACATACAGACATACAAACACATTGCCTTTTATATATAAGATATATATATATAGTTGTTTCCCTTCCATATTAATACACATATTGTGAATTTTGTGAAGGGAAACAACTATATTAATTTATTGTTTTATAAAATATGAACATTTTGAATTTATTTAATTACACATAAATTATACGTGCCTGATTTTACAACCGCTTTATCAACTTATTTGCAGATTCAACAACTACATATAATAGCAGAAAATGTCAAGCATTAGGCAAGACGTAATTTTGCGTGTTAATTAATATACTGCAACAAGATTATTTCACAGGACTGAAAACACGACTCTGCTGTAATCTGTCACAATGTAAATCGGAATAAGAAAAGACGTTACTAATGTTTGACAGGCACACATGTGCTTTAATGAAGCAAGCATATTTATTCGCCTATTACCATCTATGCCTGCTCCATGGCCTAGGCGTTAGCGACTTTCTCCGTAATCCCGTTTATCCACGTGAGCGAACGTCGCTGCGCGAGAATCGGTATCGGTTCTCGCCGCTACCGTTACTTACGGGATATGTGAGCCGGCAGCTCAGACATCAATGGCAAACTACTGGGCCTAATCTTGCCAAGACATTAACTATTCATTCATTCAGTAGCATGTCCTTTTGCAGAACCTCGCTCCCATAACAACCTTCCGGAAAACCTCTCGATCATAAGCAAGATGTCCCGCGTCTGATACACTCATCTGGAGATCATCCGCCACATCCTGCACCCATCTTCTCTTTGGCCTTCCTCTTCCTCTCTTCCCAGGCATATACCCCTCCATTATTGTTCTCTCCAAACTTTCGTGACGTTTCAAGTGACCAAAATATTTCAATTTTCTTTGTTTTATCGTCTTTAATAGCCAACCTTCTTCAATATTCAACTCTTGAAGTATGGATGCATTTGTTCTTTTCTTTACCCAAGATATTCTTAGAACTCGTCTATAGCATTTATATTCAAATGCGCTGTTCAGCTTGTTTAATAAGTGTCCATGTCTCACAGGCGTATGTTGCAATGGGAAAGATGCATGCTCTTAAAAATCTAATTTTTGTAGTTCTATCTGTCCCACTCCATAATTTATTCAGCTGTTTTAGTCTTTGAAGAGCAATTGATAGTCGCTGTTTAATTTCTTTCATTGTGTCACCGTTGTTGGTAATCAATGAACCAAGATATTCAAAATGTTCCACTACCGCCAATTTTTCCCCATTAATGTATATTTCTTTCTCCATAGTAGTTTTATCTGTATGCATTATCTTTGTTTTTGCTATGTTAAGATATAAGTTGTGATTTTCACTATTCAATTGGGTTGAAGCTATTAGGATTTCTATGCCATTCTGTGTTGTGGATAGTAATAGTGTATCATCAGCATATCGAATCTCCGGTATGTCATGACCGCCGATATTTAGGGCATCATACAGCTCCCTGTTTATATCATCTCTTACATTTCTCATTATATTTTCGGCGTACAGGTTAAGCAAATAGCGTGACAGCATGCAGCACTGACGGACTCCTTGCTTGATGTCAAACCAATCTGATTCCTCGCCATCTATTCTAACTGCTGCTTGTTGGTCTAGTGTGACATATTCACCAACCATCATTTGCAGTGCGTCAACATTTTCGCACCAACTACAGAGAACAACATACAAGTAACCGCACCATTGAGAATCGAACACAACTTGACACTCGAGATGGACATATGTCGGCTATTAATAGAAATTACAGCGTCTCCAACTACTAAGACGATTGGAAGGAGCCGGTCACATGACACAACTTTGTCCCGCTCAAGCGTTCATTTCTAAGACCCCGCGCACTTCTTCCAATTCAGCCCTGACGAACGGTCAGAAGCCAAATGTGACCTGTACTTTACATGAAAAACGGCAGTTTGATCCGATAAACCGAGGTAAGCTTGTGAATCCTCAGGACAATGTGATACCCAAATGTGTGAAGCAGAAGGTATCCAGTGTTGGGAGTCAAAATTAAATGTATTACTTGTAAAATAAATCTCTGACGTGTGAAATGGTCGATTGCCTACTTGTAGCTACACCGAGCCTTTCCCGGGCAAACTAACAATCTCGCACTTCTCAAATAAAAAAACTGCAAACTCTGAAGTTATTCACTACATCTATTAGCTTTACTATGTGCATACTACACTTATCTATCACAGAAAACTTGCACGAGGTGAAATTTCAAACGCACTTTGATGCTTCTATCAAAACTGTTTTAAAATTCTTTCTGCAGACACAAGCCAGTTCTGCACACGAACAACCACCTCGCTTGAAATTGTATTTATTTCTGCCTATTCGAAATCTAAGGAGCTGAGATAGGGATTATATCTTTTCTTTCCTCTTTACGAATTGAAATAATAGGGTTTGGTGGAAAATAATTGTAGTTATGTGTCAGATTTTCACTCAGGCAAAGCACTTATTAAATGCATTGCCTAAGAACAGGATACGCTGCCCAGACAGCCTAGTAAATCTGCGCAGACCAAACGGTAAATAAAACCTCGGTCTAATGCCAACTGTTGCTCGCCAACGGAAGGGACATGATGTGCACTGCTAATGGAGGAAGAAGAAAAGATGGATATGAGGAGAAGAGAGGTGGATTAGGGGAGGTACTTTATGTAACAACCTCTTACTAATGTAATGTGTCATGATCTTGTATGGATTACATTTTGTAACAAATACACATCAGAATTCTGTATGTTCGACATGAATCACAATAAAACACTTGATGAGTTAAACTCATATTAGCTACTGGAGATAGGGAAAAATAGTACAAGCTATGTGAACCCCAACCAACAGAAGTTAACTCAACACTTCACAGCACTCCACACCACACCACGACAACAGCAGGAAAAAGGAAATGAGATATATGGGAAGAAGAAGAAGACAAGTAGTTAATTTGGAATGTACTGAGAAACAATTATACACACAAATGCATAACACTAATGAGTTGATAAAGATGTTATAACTGTATGTCATTTATAAAAATGCATCTTGTCCTTGTCTTGGTCTTGACTTATCAGCCTGACCTAAATGATCCAAGGACAACACATCATCACTCCTATCTATTGTCTGACGGTATACTTCTAAATGAACCACAGGCACACTGAGAGAATACATACAGCAGGTACCAAGAGATAGCAGGTGCATCCAGTGTAATGATAATCTCTGACCCCACACAAATTAACACAACACCACTTCTTCTGATCTTGTCCTTCCTGTTATGTTGTGTTCACACTTAATAACATGCTGGGAAAATTACATTGGTAGGATTGTATATGCCTCGGTAAATTTTACACATTGATGTTCTTGGTGGCAACCTAACCAGCAGAGGGAAGCAGACGGAAAAGATGAACCACACACTCATGAGATGGAAGATAAACTCAGGCCTTGAGCAGAGAAAGGGGAAGCCTTCAGAGTAGCTCACCGGCAAGTACTGAAGCGGATCCATCAGTCCCATGGACCCCAAGCTTAGCCCATATCTACCATTCAGAGGTGACATTATTCCATGCCAACAAACAATAATCCCTCCAAACACCATGATTCATACCACAGTTGAATTGATTCATGCCACACTATAATGTATATTATAACATTATTTTAAGAAGATTTACAAACACATAAGGATCATCTATTTATTATTGTTTATTGATTGGATGAACTGTAATTTGGCATTGATTGTGCATTTTTTCCCACTGAAACATATTATGTCATGTCAAAACAGATGAGAACAAGAATGTATTAACAAGCCAAAAGAGAAACAGGCTCAGTCAATAAATAACATCTATAGTAACTAAATCTTATTTCTGTGTCAATTCAACCTGTCTGTTAATTACCTGTTTATTTGTGTCAACATGATGTCAATGCCTACCAGTGTTTGTTAAATAATGTATTTAACAAAAACCAGATAACTCAACAGAATTTAAATTAAGGGGAAAAAGAGGAAAACTCTGCATCTCTGACTGTTCCAGACCCATGCTACATTTCACCCTGATTTCATACTGAGGAAGTCTTTTCAGACATTTCATAGTAGATCATGGGGGTTCGAGAGCCAATAGATTCATGGTGAAGGGGCAGAGTTAAATCTTGGGTTCACTATTCTCCAAAAGAGGACTATTAACTCCTAGACAAACCTAATACAGAGCCTGTAAAACTTCAAGGGTCGTATTCTTGATTTATTTACATATTGGAAGAGGATGGGGCCCAGCTTCTAACACCAGAATGTGGGTAATGCACAACAGTGATCCCCAGTCCCTTCAGAATATACGACATGTGACATATTCACCAACCATCATTTGCAGTGCGTCAACATTTTCGCACCACCTACAGAGAACAACATACAATTAACCGCACCATTGAGAATTGAACACAACTTGACACTCGAGATGGACATATGTCGGCTATTAATAGAAATTACAGCGTCTCCAACTACTAAGATGATTGGAAGGAGCCGGTTACATGATACAACTTTGACCTGCTCAAGCGTTCATTTCTAAGACCCCGCGTACTTCTTCCAATTCAGCCCTGACGAACCGGTCAGAAGCCAAATGTGACCTGTACTTTACATGAAAAACGGCAGCTTGATCCGATAAACCGAGTGATGTTCTTGGTGGCAACCTAACCAGCAGAGGGAGGCAGACGGAAAAGATGACCCACACACTCATGAAATGGAAGATAAACTCAGGCCTTGAGCAGAGAAAGGGGAAGCCTTCAGAGTAGCTCACCGGTAAGTACTGAAGCGGATCCATCAGTCCATGGACCCAAGCTTAGCCCATATCTACCACTCAGAGGTGACATTATTCCATGCCAAGCAAACATAATCCCTCCCAAGCACCATGATTCATACCACAGTTGAATTGATTCATGCCACACTATAATGTATATTATAACATTATTTTAAGAAGATTTACAACACATAGGATCATCATAATGATTATGTTTATTGATTGATGAACTGTAATTTGGCATTGATGTGCATTTTTCCACTGAAACATATATGTCATGTCAAAACATTATGAGAAAAGAATGTATTCACAAGCCAAAAGAGAAACAGGCTCAGTCAATAAATGACATCTATAGTAACTAAATCTTATTACTGTGTCAGTTCAACCTGTCTGTTAATTACCTGTTTATTTGTGTAACATGTTGTCAATGTCTACCATGTGTTTGTTAAATAATTTATTTAGCAAAACAAAATAACTCACAGAATTTAACATTAAGGGGAAAAGAGGAAACTCTGCATCTCTGACTGTTCCAGACCCATGCTACATTTCACCTGATTCATACTGAGGAAGTCTTTCAGACATTTCATAGTAGATCATTGGGGGTTCGAGAGCCAATAGATTCATGGTGAAGGGGACAGAGTTAAATCTGGTGTTCACTAATCTCCAAAAGAGGGACCATTAACTCCTAGACAAACCATACAACAGAGCCTGTAAAACTTCAAGGGTCGTATTCTTGATTTATTTACATATTGGAAGAGGGTGGGGCCCAGCTTCTAACACCAGAATATGGGTAATGCACAACAGTGATCCCCAGTCCCTTCCGAATCCTTGCAGACATATTGAATAGCTATTATCCTGGATGATAAACCCTGGGAATAGATATCTGTCAAGGGATTCTAAACCATAGAGGATAAGTGATACTTGATAAGAGCAGTATTCAGTTGAGTTATACAAGATACATTGTGCTTGTTAAACAATTGCATAAATTGTATACACAAATTTCAGTAATTGAACATTGTCATTTTATGATTGATGATAAACAGACATCATGTATGGTATTGATTGACAGCCACATGATAAGAATGACATTTATATATAAATAAGAGCCAAGTGACTGATCATTTCTCCTGAATAAGGAGGGCATCTTTCATATAGTGTCTATATTTCAGAGAGAATTCTCCAGGTGAAAATAAAGTGTGAATCTGCTATTTAAACATTATTCTCTTTAGGGAAGGTGTCTTTCTTCAGAAGAATTTGGACTTAGAATATTTTTTCACCGATCGGATAAAATCTTTCTCCGAGGGGAAAACTCTGTCAAAATTTCGAATTCTTTTAGAAAGAGTGGAACTATTCTGGTTAATTCTGTGCTTCTGTCCTTAGCTTGTGCAGCATTGACAGATAGACAAGAAATTAAGTTGTACCATTTCTAGGTCAAATACCAATCGTGTTAACATTTACCTGGGGTCAACAGAATTTAGTTAGTGATTGCTTTGTTTAATATTGTGCATGCTTTGCTGTATATTTGTAGATCCAAGGAGTGACAGGCTTACACGGATCAGATAAAACTGCACTTTATTTTCTTTTCTAAAGTAAATAAAAATAAACAAATAAGCATGGCCGAAGCTGCTCAATTCCGGGCCCAGATAATGGAAATAGGTAAACAATGCAGTTTAGACGGCCCTGAGCTGGCTAAATATGTCTCAGATGAATTCGACAGGAAGGAACGACTCCAAGCCGATCTAGCCCTCAAAGAGAAACAAGCTCAGGCTGAATTAGCTGAGAAGGAAAGAAAACTTCAGGCTGAATTAGCTGAGAATGAAAGTAAACTTCAGGTTGAATTAGCTGAGAAGGAGTAAGAACGCCTACAAACATACGTGTTGGAACAAAAGAAACTTCAAGCTGATATAGCGGAGAAGGAAAGTAGACTTCAGGCTGAATTGGATGAGAAAGAGAAACGACTTCAGGCTGAAATAGCCTTGAAATAAGATGAAATTATGGATAGGGAAAGAGAACGTCAACACCAGTTGGAGTTGAAAAGAATGGAGAATGACTTGGAGATCCGAAGATTAGAGGGAGGGATCTCCCTCACCCCCTCAAACTCACTAGGTTTTCCAGTGGCAGAACAACATTCTAACGTCTCTCACCTTAATTCCGGAGTAATGTCTTTTCCTCTAGAACCATTCAACGAACAGACGGACAGCGTCGAGGCTTTTTTGTCTCGCTTCGAATTGATGTGTGTATGCTGTGGTCTTGACGAGGAACGATGGGCAACGAAATTATCGCAAACTTTAAGGTCTACCGCGTACGACGTGTTCTCTCGACTCACTCGTGAGGAACAGCAGGACTACGCGACACTCAAGATGGCACTCTTGAGCCGATTTGAAGTGGACGGTGACTCTTACAAAGCTCGATTCAAAGTCGCAAGGAAAGAACCGGGCGAAAGCTACGCTCAACTGGTTGAAAGACTGAAATCTTATATCCAACGATGGGCAAGCCTAGGAAGGTTCGATGAAAGTTTCGAAGGACTACACGAGATGATCATCATAGATAAGCTAAAAGGCAAGATGTCGAATGAGATGAAAGCATTTTTAACACAAAACGGGGCTGACAGACCAGAAAACATCATCATCCTGGCAAAGAGATTTGAAAAATCTCAGAAGGAAATCGGAGGCAAGGGTCGTTCGACAAACACTCCCCCTCAAGATAAAACTTCAAAGCCAAAGGAAGGTGATGGCAACTTAGCAACCAAGAAAATGGGAAATCCAAAAACCCCCACTCAAAACACAGTCCAGACAGCGGCAAAGGAGGAAAAACCATTCTGCACGTTTTGTAAATCAGAGGTCACACATTGAAGAATTGTAGAAGAAGCCACCTCCACATACAGCTGCCTTGTTTGGCCAGCCGAAGAGAGAAAGGAGGTGACACTGATGAAACGTCAAATCAGACACCTCATAAAGACAACAGCATCTCATCTTCCGGTTGTAGAATCCATATTGCTGAATGGATTCAAAACGACCTGTCTCTACGATACCGGGCTATCGTATGACTGCGTTGTATCATCATCCTTAGTTCACACGGAACAGGTGACAGAGGAGATAGTCGAATTACAGGGACCCCTGAAGAGTTCTACAACTATGTCTCTTCCGGTGGCAAAGGTGAGCATAGCATCTCGTTATGTCACTGGGACAATTAAGGCTGCAGTCTTAGAAGATCCTATATATCCAGTAATTCTCGGCTGTAGATTCGTATTTCTAGGAGAACCTGTTCACCCTGTGGCAATGTCGACCATGACAACTCGATCCCAGACGAAAAAGACTCCAGAAACAACTACGCCAATCCCTCTAACGGAGGAACTGAAGAGGGCACAAGAGACCGACAGCACCTTGGATCCCTGCTTCAGGAAACTGCCGAAATCACGTTTACCTCCACGTAAAGGTGATCTGTTTATGAATTCAGCACTTCTCTACAGACGAGCAGGTAGAGCTGGACAAGAGTTCAACCAACTTGTTTTACCAACTCCACACATGGCCCAGATCCTTGAAATGGGCCATAGTCTACCATTTAGTGGGCATATGGGTATCAACGCTACTACACAGCGGATTGCGACTCACTACTTTTTGGCCAGGGAATGAATTCAGACATACAACGGTTTGTAAAATCATGCCCACAGTGTCAAAAAGTCTCACCAAAAACACCGAACACCACCGGCAATGTTGGGTGATTTGCCTATAACCTGGAAATACCATTCGAGAAGGTAGCTGTAGACATTATCGGACCCCTCTCAGCAACGAAGAGGCGAAATCGATTCATATTAACGCTTGTGGAACAAAACCTGTGGGCCGAAGCGGTTCCTATGCCCAGCTGTGACTCCAAACACGTTGCTGAAGCATTATTAGGAATATTCACACGTCTAGGGTTCCCACAAAGAATCTTGACGGACAACGGTTCACAGTTTCGTAGTAAACTAATGGAAGAGACATTCAATTTTTCATTCGCCCATATCTTAGTTCACCATATTACCTCAGTCAAACGGACTTGTGGAGCGGTGGAACGGGACATTGATCAGTATCCTGCGCAAAATTGCCCAGGAGAACACAGAGGATTGGGACTTGTTTTTACCCGCAGCTCTATTCGCTTACAGGGAGGTACCCCATCACCCCACAGGTTTTGCTCCACCACATTTTTGTTTGGACGACCGATCAAAGGACCACTCGAGGCGTTACTCCGAATTTGGACGATGATCATACAGACGATACAGTCTACTGCTTACGTATGTTGCCGAGTTGAAGAATCGTTTACAACACAGTTGGAAACAGGGAATGCAATCTACTCAAGCCAGGCGAAGAATTGCTCGTTATTCAACCGAAAGGAAAAAGATAGAAAACTTGAGGTAGGAGAGAAGGTAATGTTGCTGCTTCCAACCATCAGAATAAGCTGCAAATAGGATGGAGAGGACCTTATGTAGTGACGGAGAAGATCTCACGTACCAACTACAAGTTTTCTGTCAAAGGCAAGATGAAAGTTTTACATAAACCTCTTGAAGAAATATAATGAAAGCCCCTCAACCACCGAACCTGCACATCGATGGCCATGAGTGTGGCTACTGAAGTCAAGAAGGATCAACAATGGGAGTCGAGTACCCACTGCAAGCCAAAGAGACCTTTAGGATGTGGAAATTAATCCCAACTTAACAAAGGGTCAGCAAGAGCAGATTCGGGAACTTATGGTTATGTATGCAGACGTACTTACAGATAAGCCAGGAAGTACTGATTTGGAGGAATTTGACATGAAGTTAAATGACACAGTGCCTGTGCGAGTCAAGACTTACCAGTTTCCCTTTTGCAAAGCAAAAGACTTTAGAGGAAAAAATACAACAGCTACTCACCGCAGGAATAATCTCACCGTCTGAATCACCCTTTCAGTGCCAGCGTCGTTTTATTGAGAAAGCAAGTGGAGAACATAGATTGTGCATCGATTATCGACAGCTCAATGCTATTACTGAATTCCAAGCAGAACCTCTGCCTGATCAGGATAAACTCTTCACAGCACTAAAACCCAGCTAAGTACTTTACTAGTTTTATCTCAGCAAAGGGATATTATCAGATTCCTGTAAAACCGGAGGTTAGACCTGGTTAGCTTTCAGCACGCCTGGAGGACACTATGAGTTCAACGTACTTCCATTCGGATTAAGTAATGCTCCTAGCGTTTTTACACGTATGATGAGAAAATTACTTGACCCACTACATCATCCAAAAATTAGTCATTTCAGGGATGACATACTGATCGCAACTGAAACATTTGACAAGCATGTAGAAACACTGCATCTTTTGTTCAGGCGCCTCAGGAAACTGGTTGACGGCTAGGCCAAGAAATGTAAAATAGGATTCCAGGAATTGGACTTTCTAGGTCATAAGATATCTCATGGACTATAACTCCACAAGAGGGAAATGTGGAAAAACTCCAGAGAGCACCTCGTCCAAAAACAAAAAGGATGTGAGATCATTTGTATCCTTATGTGGATTCTATCAAAGATACATCAAAGATTTAAATACTCTGTCACCCCCTTTAACGGATCTTACCAAAAGGGGAACCCAGAGAAAGTAAATTTGGTCTGCTGAATGTGAGAGAGCTTTCACAGCACCAAACAACCCTTTAAACCAATCATCCAGTTTTACATCTACCAGCCCTCGCCCAAACCATTCGTACTGGTACCGACCCCAGTAACATTGGAATTGGGCAACGTTGTTGCAGAGGAAAGGAGATGAAAAACAGAGCTATTCCCTGTAGCTTATGCCAGCATGAAATTGAATGCAGCTGAGAAAAATTATAGTGTTATAGAGAGAGAATGTCTAGCGCTCGTATGGAGTGTACAAAAGTTTCAGGCATCCCTATATGGAAAACACTTCACCGTACAGTGTGATCATCAACCGCTCATGTTTCTCGCAGCATCCAAAAAAATTTAATTCAAGATTTAAGGGGGTCATACTTCCACAACATACTCGTTCCAAATAGAAAAGTCCCTGGAAAGATGAATGTGGGAGCAGACTTCCTAAGTCGACACCCAGTGTCTGATGAACAAAGTCAATCAGATGCGGAAGAGAATACATTGGAAATGAATCATATAGGAAAAGATTGACAACTGTAAATGCTGGAAAATCAGTTCCATACCCTAGAACAATCTGGAGTGGGGCTATTTGACTATTCACCAACCATCATTTGCAGTGCGTCAACATTTTCGCACCAACTACAGAGAACACCATACAGTTAACCGCACCATTGAGAATTGAACACAACTTAACACTCGAGATGGACATATGTCGGCTATTAATAGAAATTACAGCGTCTCCAACTACCTAAGACGATTGGAAGGAGCCGGTCACAACTTTGACCCGCTCAAGCGTTCATTTCTAAGACCCCCGCGCACTTCTTCCAAAATCAGCCCTTGCTTGATGTCAAAACCAATCTGATGCCTCACCATCTATTTTAATGCTGCTTGTTGGTCTAGATAGAGCATTTTTTGAGTTTTACTAATGTGATGGGAAAACCCATATTCCTCTGATTCCCAAAGTTTCTGATGTTTTACACAGTCAAATGCTTTTGAATAATCCACAAAACATGAGAATAGGTTTACATTAAATTCTCTGCACTTCTCTTTATTAAACGCATTTGAACATGTGATCTTTTGCTCCTCTTCCTTGTCTAAATCCAGCTTGAACTACGTTATCTCTTCTTCCATTTTCTTACGAAGTCTTCCCATTTTGACTTTTAGTAGAATTTTAACTTGCATGACTGATCAGGGCAACAGTTCTATAGTTGGTGCATAATTTCAGGTTGCCCTTTTTTTTGGGATTGGAATGAAGATAGTTCTCTTCCAATCTTTTGTTTATATACCATATTCCAAATCTTTGTACATAATGCATAATATATATGTATGCTTTCTTCTCCTCCCCCTTTTAATTAGTTTAGCTGGGCTCTCACATCCAGGTGATTTTCCTTTTTCAGGTTCTTTATAGCCCAAGCAATTTCATCTAATGGGGAGGGTTTTCCAGGGGTTTTTTCCCCCTTTCCCCTATAAAAAAAGGGGCCCCCCCAAAATTTGAATTCAGACATACAACGGTTTGTAAAATCATGATGCCCACAGTGTCAGAAAGTATCACCAAAACACCGAACACCACCGGCAATGTTGGGTGATTTGCCTATAACTGGAATACCATTCGAGAAGGTAGCTGTAGACATTATCGGACCCCTCTCAGCAACGAAGAGGCGAAATCGATTCATATTAACGCTTGTGGAACCAACAACCATGTGGGCCGAAGCGGTTCCTATGCCCAGCTGTGACTCCAAACACGTTGCTGAAGCATTATTAGGAATATTCACACGTCTAGATTCCCACAAAGAATCTTGACGGACAACGGTTCACAGTTTCGTAGTAAACTAATGGAAGAGACATTCATACTTTTTCATTCGCACCATATCTTAAGTTCACCATATTACCCTCAGTCAAACGGACTTGTGGAGCGGTGGAACGGGACATTGATCAGTATCCTGCGCAAAATTGCCCAGGAGAACACAGAGGATATGGGACTTGTATTACCCGCAGCTCTATTCGCTTACAGGGAGGTACCCCAATCACTCACAGGTTTTGCTCCAGCACATTGTTGTTTGGACGACCGATCAAAGGACCATCGAGGCGTTACTTCGAACTAGGACTGATGATCAGACAGGCGATACAGTCATAACTGGCATCTACGTATGTTGCCGAGTTGAAGAATCGTTACAACACAGTTGAAACAGAGAGAATGCCAATCTACGTCAAGCCAGGCGAAGATTGCTCGTTATTGTCAAACCGCCAAGGCAAAAGGATAGAGAGACTTGAGGTAGAGAGGAAGTAATGGTGCTGCTTCCAACCAGTCAGAATAAGCTGCAATAGGATGGAGAGGACCTTATGTAGTGACGGAGAAGAGCTCACGTACCAACTACAAGATTTCTGTCAAAGGCAGATGAAGTATTTCACATAAACCTCTTGAAGAAATATAATGAAAGACCCTCAACCACCGAACTGCACATCTGATGCCATGAGTGTGGCTACTGAAGTCAAGAAGGATCAACAATGGGAGTCGAGTACCCACTGCAAGCCAAAGAGACCTTTGAGGATGTGGAAATTATCCCAACTTAACAAAGGATCAGCAAGAGCAGATTCGGGAACTTATGGTTATGTATGCAGACGTACTTACAGATAAGCCAGGAAGTACTGATTTGGAGGAATTTGACATGAAGTTAAATGACACAGTGCCTGTGTGAGTCAAGACTTACCCAGTTCCTTATGCAAAGCAAAAGACTTTAGAGGAAGAAATACAACAGCTACTCACCGCAGGAATAATCCTCACCGTCTGAATCACCTTACAGTGCCAGCGTCGTTTTATTGAGAAAGCCAAGTGGAGAACATAAGATTGTGCATCGATTATCGACAGCTCAATGCTATTACTGAATTCAAGCAGAACCTCTGCCTGATCAGGATAAACTCTTCACAGCACTAACCGAGCTAAGTACTTTACTATGATTTATCCTCAGCAAGGGATATTATCAGATTCCTGTAAAACCGGAGGTTAGACCATGGTTAGCTTTCAGCACGCCTGGAGGACACTATGAGTTCAACGTACTTCCATTCGGATTAAGTAATGCTCCTAGCGTTTTTTACACGTATGATGAGAAAATTACTTGACCCACTACATCATCCAGAAATTAGTCACTTCATGGATGACATACTGATCGCAACTGAAACATTTGACAAGCATGTAGAAACACTGCATCTTTTGTTCAGGCGCCTCAGCGAAACTGGTTTGACGGCTAGGCCAAAGAAATGTCAAATAGGATTCCAGGAATTGGACTTTCTAGGTCATAAGATATCTCATGGACTGATAACTCCACAAGAGGGAAATGTGGACAAACTCCAGAGAGCACCTCGTCCAAAAACAAAGAAGGATGTGAGATCATTTGTATCCTTATGTGGATTCTATCAAAGATACATCAAAGACTTCAATACTCTGTCAGCGCCTTTAACGGATCTTACCAAAAAGGGGAACCCAGAGAAAGTCAATTGGTCTGCTGAATGTGAGAGAGCTTTCACAGCACTCAAACAAGCCTTAACCAATCATCCAGTTTTACATCTACCAGACCTCGACCAACCATTCGTACTGCGTACCGACGCCAGTAACATTGGAATTGGCGCAACGTTGTTGCAGAGGAAGGGAGATGAACAATCAGAGCTATTCCCTGTAGCTTATGCCAGCATGAAATTGAATGCAGCTGAGAAAAATTATAGTGTTATAGAGAGAGAATGTCTAGCGCTCGTATGGAGTGTACAAAAGTTTCAGGCATACCTATATGGAAAACACTTCACCGTACAGTGTGATCATCAACCGCTCATGTTTCTCGCAGCATCCAAAAATCTGAATTCAAGATTGATGAGGTGGTCACTACTTCCACAACCATACTCGTTCCAAATAGAATATGTCCCTGGAAAGATGAATGTGGGAGCAGACTTCCTAAGTCGACACCCAGTGTCTGATGAACCATGTCAATCAGATGCGGAAGAGAATACATTGGAGTGAATCATATAGGAAAAGATTGACAACTGTAAATGCTGGAAACTCAGTTCCATACCCTAGAACAATCTGGAGTGGGGCTATTTGACATATTCACCAACCATCATTTGCAGTGCGTCAACATTTTCGCACCAACTACAGAGAACAACATACAGTTAACCGCACCATTGAGAATTGAACACAACTTAACACTCGAGATGGACATATGTCGGCTATTAATAGAAATTACAGCGTCTCCAACTACTAAGACGATTGGAAGGAGCCGG